>JALXJV020000007.1:26047067-26311611 GCA_024633595.2 Lepomis macrochirus | reverse complement strand
GAGGTAAAATGCAAACCACAAACGTGGCATTTATTATCTTCCCTACAGACACACTGAGACACCAGCACCAATGAGCACCAAAAACTTACACTGAAATCTACTAGCTGCCTTATATACACTCCCTCCTGCAGGTCATTAAGTGAGTAAAACTACTTAGGTGGGACCACCATCATTTAGAATAATTAATATTTGGCTAAAACCCAACACCATATAAAGAACAGAGTACAAAGAATAAATATTTACATCAATACAAAATTTCTATAAATAAATCAATCACATATACTCAAAATAATCACATAAATCAGCATTGTTGTATTCTTCATTCCCCCCACCCTCAACTTCATGGTTTGCTCCTGCAGCTCTTAAGCAGGTGCTTGGGCCTACCCCAATCTTTTGCCTCTGCCCCCTGCCGAGGAGACAACCAGGAAGAGGTGAGTACTACATTGTTCACTTTATTTAACCAATTAACTTACTAAGACTAGAATAGAAGCACTCCATATTATGTTGTGTACCTTGACCATCCCTGATTGAGGTCTCTTTCTACACAGGCAGGATGGCCAGACCCCCCTGTGCTTCCTCGACCCCCACTGGAGCTACTCAGAACAAACGACTATAAAATGTTTCACAAATTAAATAAACGATCAAAACAAAACTGTGTATGGCACTCTATCAATAATCCCAACCTTAATTCTCTTAATACTATTGGAGGTAATGGAACCCCTGGTCTCCATTACATTCCTCCCCCCTTCTCCCAAGACTTTAGTACATCAATTTTCATACATACGGGAGAGACAATCAGCCACCATGTTAGACTTCCCTGCCTGATACTGCACTGTAAAGTCATAGGGCTGCAAGCTGAGGTACCATCTTGCAATGCGCATGTTTGAGTCTTTCATCCGGTGTAGCCACTGGAGTGCACGATGATCTGTCTGTAGGACAAAGTGGCGGCCCAAGAGATAATATCGCAATGATTCTACAGCCCACTTCATGGCAAGACACTCTTTTTCCACTGTTGAGTACCTTGTCTCCCTGTCTTGAAGCTTTCGGCTGAGAAAAACCACTGGATGTGTTTCTCCATCCACCTCCTGCAGAAGCACCGCCCCTATGCCCACTCCAGAGGCATCTGTCTGCAACGTGAATGGCTGTGTGAAGTCAGGACTGTACAGAACAGAGTCACTTGTGATCGCTGCCTTAAGATCATTGAAGGCCCTGTTACAGTCCTCAGTCCACTTAACCTTATTTGGCGCGGAGGCCTTTGTCAGGTCAGTGAGAGCTGCTGCTCTGTCAGCAAAATGGGGGATAAATTTACTGTACCACCCCACCAGTCCCACAAAAGCACGCACTTTCCTCTTAGTTGTGGGTACAGGATATGCATGGATTGCCTCTACTTTCCCCACCTGAGGCTTGACCACTCCATGTCCCACCACATAGCCCAGATACTCCACCTGCCTCTGTGCCAGCTTACACTTCTGTGGATTGATGGTAAGGCCAGCCGATTTGATTAGCTGGAGTACATGCTGCAGGTGAGCCACATGCTCCTCCCAGGTCTGGCTAAAGATCACCACATCGTCCAGGTATGCTGCGGCAAACTCTGACACATCCTTCAGCACCTGGTCCATGAGTCGCTGGAATGTCGCTGGTGCCCCCTGGAGACCAAAAGGCATCACATTGAACTGAAACACTCCAAAAGGCGTTTTGAAGGCTGTCAGTTCCTTCGCCTCTGGTGCAAGGGCCAGCTGGCAATAACCCTTGCTTAAGTCGAGAGTGGTGATAAATTTGCCTCTCCCCACTCTCTCTAACAGCTCATCGATGCGGGGCATTGGGTAGGGGTCAAACTTAGAGATGGCATTAAGATACCTGAAGTCAATACAGAACCTCAGGGATCCATCCTTTTTGGGAACCAACACGATTGGGCTGCACCATTCACTTGTAGATGTTTCAATAATTCCCAGCTCCAACATCAGCTCAATCTCCTTTTTTAGCTGTGGCACCAAACGTTCAGGAATTCTGTAGAACTTCCTGCGAGGTTGAGCATTCTCTCTCAGGTGTACTTTATGCTGTACCAGCGTTGTGAACCCAGGTTTTTCTTGAAACAACTTTGGATCAAGGAGAGGTCTTATATCTTCCTGCTGGGAATGCTGCAGATGGGAGAGCATCACTAAACCCGGCTCTATGTTTGTGGGAAAGAATTGCTCTCTCTCTTCCTCATCCTCGTCCACCCGAACAAAGAACTGCTGCTTGACTGACTGCAGGGCAGGCTGTGGGCCCGGCTGTGGGCCCAGCTGTGGGCCCGGCTGTTGTGGTGGAACCAGGAATTCTTTTAACAGATTCACATGAAAGGTTTGATGTTTCTTTTTCCTGTCAGGCATGTGCAGTTCATAGGTTACCTTACCCAGACGTTTTGTAACTTGGTACGGCCCTTGCCACTTTGCCAGCAGCTTACTGTCACTGGTAGAGAGCAACAACAACACTTGCTGTCCTGGTTGAAAGACCCTTTCCCTGGCCTTTTTATCATACCAGGTCTTCTGATTGTTTTGTGCAGTCCTCATGTTCTCCTGTGCCAGTACAGTCATTTGTTCAAGTCTCTCTCTCATTTTCACCACATATGCAGCCACATTCTCTCCAGTTGCGACTGTATTCTCCCAGAGTTCTTTCAGCAGATCCAGCGGCCCCCTCACTTGACGACCATACAATAGTTCAAATGGTGAGAAGCCAGTTGAAGCCTGTGGCACTTCACGGTAGGCAAACAGTAAATATGGAAGCCACTGATCCCAATCTGCACCCGTCTCTGACACAAACTTCCGTAGCATGTTCTTGAGTGTTTGGTTGAATCGTTCCACCAGTCCATCTGACTGGGGGTGATATGGGGTGGTTTTAATGCCCTTAATCCCTAACAACTGATACACCTGCTGCAGTAGTTTTGACAAGAAATTAGTGCCACAGTCTGTTAGTACCTCTTTGGCTATGCCTACTCTAGAAAATAGCTGCAGTAGACAATTGGCAACATGTCTAGCTTTAATAGATCTGAGGGGAAAAGCTTCTGGATAGCGCGTGGCATAGTCACAAATTACCAAAATGTAGCGATTACCAGAGGAACTTCTCTCAAGAGGGCCCACTATATCCATGCCTATTCTCTCAAATGGTGTGTCTATTATAGGCAATGGCTGAAGCTGAGCACGGGCCACTCCTTTGTTTGAGGTCAACTGACATGTTGGACATGATGCACAAAACTGCTGTATTTGAGTGTACATGCCTGGCCACGCAAATCGCCTAGCGATTCTATTTAAAGACTTTTGAAATGCTAAGTGACCTGCCCAGGGAACTGAATGACCAAGTTCCATGACTTTTTGCCTAAGAGCCTGTGGCAAAGCAATGGCCTCAGTCTTGCCTTTGCACTGATAAAGAATACCATCTCTCACCGCAAAGGTTGCATCTGCCAGAAAATCTGTTCTTCCCTGCTTCTTCCCTTCAGCCTCTGAAACTTTATCAAACCAGGGCTTTAAGGTCGGGTCAGTTTGCTGCAGAGCTGATATATCAGAGGGCACATCAAACTCCAGAAACTGAGTGGGCTTCATATGCTGTATAAGTTCTGGCTTGGCTGAACCCAAAAACTTATCCCTTCTCCTCTGAGCTCTGGACTTAGTTAGTTTAACTGGGCCTACCTCCAATTCCACATCAAAAAATGGCAGCTCTTCAAGGGGGTTCCTGGCCTTCTGAGCTCGGGTAGTCACCAAATTACAAACTGGAAGTAAAGGCCCTGGGTTTTTCTGCTGGTCACTTGCCTGACCTAATAAGCCAACTTCTGGTGACTCAGCCTCCTGTAGGTCGTTTGCAAAGTTCTGATTTTTAGCTTCTCCGTTGTGTACTAAATCTAGCAGTGTGGGAACATCTAGACCAAGAATGACAGCATAGGGTAGTTTGGGTGCTAAGGCTACTGGCAAAAGAAATGTCTGGCCACCTACAGTCAAATATACCTCAGCCATGGGATAATCTTTCTCATCGCCATGCACACAGCTAATCTTGGCCCTAACATCACTCCATAACTCCCTTGGCACTAAGCTAGACAGAACCACAGACTGAAAGCTTCCTGTGTCTAAAAGAGCTACCTCCCGTTGACCATTTACTAGCACAGGTGCTGTTCGTACCGGCTCATGCACCGAGGCTGAGAAAATGGGTCTGGGAACTGAACACAAAAGGGAGGGCTTACTCTGAGTAGTGGCTGGACAGGTATACTGGGTGTGACCAATCTGATTACACTGATAACACCTCACATCTGACTTTGTACCAGAATACGACTTTTTAGGAGGGTTGAATTTATTAGTAGTGAATTGTCTAGTACTAGGCTGGTTTCTACTCTGAGCTATACCACCACCCCTTTCACCCCCATCAGACTTACTTCGAGTAGTCATGAAACCATCCCGACCAAAGGTGGTTCTTCTGGTCCCCGTTCTCGCAGACAAGAAGACTTCTGCTAGGCTTGCGGCCTCTTCCGCAGACTTAGGAGCCCGTTCCTGTATCCACACCTCCAGATCCGGATTCACCATCCTCAGAAACTGCTCCAGGATCATCTGTTCAGAAATTTCCTTCACAGTGGATTTCTCTGGCTTCACCCACTTGTGAAACAAGTCTTTAAGGCGGACATATAATTCCCTTGGAGTCTCATTCTGATGAATGTCCAGGGATCGAAATCTTCTACGATAGGTGTCAGCAGTTATCTCATACTTGGCAAGAATGGCGTCTTTAACCTTGTCATACACTTCAGAATCAGCAATGTCCATGAACACATAAGCACTACGTGCTTTACCTGTGAGCAGTGGAACCAATCGAACAGCCCATTCCTCTCTGGGCCAACGGCAGACCTGAGCCATCCTCTCAAATGTAGTCAGAAAGTGTTCAATGTCATCCTCTGAAGTCAGTGGGAGCAATTTAGGATCTCTTTGTGGTAATAGTTCCCGCCTGGGCCCCACTTGCTGACTCACCATACTGGGCCCCTCTTCTGGTTCATCCCCGTCACTTTGTCTGTCATTATCTCTTCCAAAATTGTCTTGGTCCTGCTGTTGCTCATCTCTCATTTCATTCACCTGCAGTTGGATCTGCCGAAACTGGTGTTGCATACTTCTCCATCTTTGTTCTTGTCGAGCGGACTCTTTCTCTACTTGCTGATCTCTTGCGACTTGAGACTGTATTAATGATTTGACCAGGCCTGCAAGTTCATCCAGTTTATCCTCAGGGTTCCTTCCTGCTTGAAGTCCTGTGTCTGCTGCAGCGCCTGCTTCATCATCTGCCATTTCATTTAAGTTTTTCTTTTTCCCACCTCTTGTCATCCTAGCCTTGTCTCTGCTCTTCCAAGCCCACACTTCTGACACCACTTGTCCGATTGGCCGGCGGTGGCTTTAAGGTTTTTCGAGAGAGAGGCATGAGACAGAGGTAAAATGCAAACCACAAACGTGGCATTTATTATCTTCCCTACAGACACACTGAGACACCAGCACCAATGAGCACCAAAAACTTACACTGAAATCTACTAGCTGCCTTATATACACTCCCTCCTGCAGGTCATTAAGTGAGTAAAACTACTTAGGTGGGACCACCATCATTTAGAATAATTAATATTTGGCTAAAACCCAACACCATATAAAGAACAGAGTACAAAGAATAAATATTTACATCAATACAAAATTTCTATAAATAAATCAATCACATATACTCAAAATAATCACATAAATCAGCATTGTTGTATTCTTCATTCCCCCCACCCTCAACTTCATGGTTTGCTCCTGCAGCTCTTAAGCAGGTGCTTGGGCCTACCCCAATCTTTTGCCTCCGCCCCCTGCCGAGGAGACAACCAGGAAGAGGTGAGTACTACATTGTTCACTTTATTTAACCAATTAACTTACTAAGACTAGAATAGAAGCACTCCATATTATGTTGTGTACCTTGACCATCCCTGATTGAGGTCTCTTTCTACACAGGCAGGATGGCCAGACCCCCCTGTGCTTCCTCGACCCCCACTGGAGCTACTCAGAACAAACGACTATAAAATGTTTCACAAATTAAATAAACGATCAAAACAAAACTGTGTATGGCACTCTATCAATAATCCCAACCTTAATTCTCTTAATACTATTGGAGGTAATGGAACCCCTGGTCTCCATTACATAGTGTTTATTAAGTATACTCTTAAGTGTGTTCCTCAGACTGAATTTGTTACAGAGAGAGAGAAACTTGGTCATTTTATTTCACTACAACTGTTTCTGAAGCATATCACATGGAGGCATCTATTTTGCTTTTTTTGTCTTATCGTTACAACTTACCCCAGCATGTGTTACAGCCTAACCCGGTAGTGGTGGATGCATTTGATATCAACTCACAAGGTTTGTTATATTCTTGTAGAGGATTGAACTGGTCTCATTTGTAGTTTAACAAATGTAGGTATTCAACTGTATAAAGTTTGAGACTGTGTAGCCACAGTCTATTTAGGTTGTGTGGTGAACTTCTGAACTAGGATCAACGATCATCTCAACCGTCTTAATTCCATTAAGTGTTAACGAGTTATTATCACACCAACCTACAAATCTATCCACTTCAGAAAAATAATGTGAAACATTGTCCTTCCCATTTAATAAGCTTAAAATCGCTGTATGATCAGAGAATTTTATAAAAAAAGTACTGTCTTGGCTTGCTACGCAATCATTTGTATATAATGTAAATAAAATTGGTGAGCAAACTCATCCCTGCGGAGCTCCCGTGTTAGTGATTTTAACCTCAGAGTATGAGTTGTTGACTCTCACCTGTTGTGTGCGGTTATTCAAAAAAGAATAGAGCCACTTGATACAGTATGGATTTACCTTAAGCTCTTTTAACTTTGTGGTCAACAACATGGGATTCACGCTGAACTAAAATCAATAAAAAGTAATCGGGCATATGCTTGAGTGTCTTCTAAATGACTAATAACCAAATGAGAGATGCAATTCATGGCATCTTCAGTACCTCGCCTCTCCTTGTATGCAAATTGAAATGGGTCAAGTAATGGTTTAACTTGATCCTTTAAGCCCATTAAAACAAATCGTTCAAAACACTTCATAACATGAAATGTAAGGGCTACTGGTCTAAAATCACTATTCTCCACTGAATTCTGTTTCTTAGGAACTGGTATTACAATGGATTTCTTCCATAGAGACAGAATAATATGTGTATCCAAAGATTTTTGAAAAATGGGGCAGAAAGCCGTGGCAAGCTCCATCGCACACGTTTTTAATGTCCGGGCCCATAGATTTTTTAGGGCATAAACCTCTAAATAAAGTGCTAACCACTTGTGGGTCGACCACTAGCCTCTGGCCCGGTTCACATATTAAATTATCCAGAACACCCGAATGATCAGCTGGTGCCTCAAACCTAAGAAAAAAGTTGTTTAAATTATTTGCCCTTTGTTCGTCATCATTAGTTATCAAAGTTTTGTGAGGTGGTGCCATATTTGTTACAACTTTCATTGCATCCCACAGTTGTTTTGAATCCCCCCTAGCAAAGTTATCTTCTATTATATCTATATTTTCTCTTCGCCCCTCTCAGTAATATATTCAGTTCCTTCTGAACAATTTTCAACTTAATTTTATCATGATTTATAAATGCCAACTTCTTCCTATTCAAACATTCCTTAACTTCCTTTGTTATGAAACTTTTGTTATTTGGAAATACCGTTACAGTTTTCTTCTCCACGATTGAGTCCACACAAAAATGTATGTAATCTGTTATGGAGTCCGTGGCCGTCACAATGTCCATCTCATGAAAAAGATCCCAATACGTGGAATCAAAACAGCCTTTTAAGCTCTCTATACTGTCCTCCGACCAAACCGAGATTGTCTTTGTGTGTGGCTTAGTTCTTTTTAGGAGGGTTTTGTAAGTTGGAATCAAATGGACAGTGTTATGATCACAATTTGATAGTGGAGGTTTGATCTTAGCAGCGTATCCATCCTTTATATTTCCATAACATTTGTCCAGAATCTTACTGCCTCTGGTAAAACACTTAAAATATTGTTCATACACTGGGAGCATTAGGTCCAATCTACACTGGTTAAAATCTCCAAGGATAAAAATTGGGGCCGCTGGAGTGCGCCTTAATTGTTCATTTACACAGTCGCTTATACACCTGGCCGCGTTAGCGGCATTTCCTCTTGGTGGAACAAATAATGATGTTTCCAAATTCGCGCGGTAGATAAAAAGGCCTTAATGATAAACACAGTAATTCCACATCGGGGTTGCACACAGTATCTCTCACCGTATGCTGACAGCACCATTCGTCCCTGATGTTAACATTGTTACTAGCATGCTGAGGTTAGCATTTAACTGCTAGCATTTTTTTAACACATAAAATTCAACAAACCATCTACACTCCCTGCCCTGCAACAAACAGCAGACAGGAAAAGTTAGTGACTAGCTGGTGAACTTATTCAGCAAACAAAGAGCCAGATATTTTCCTCAGGAGTTGGTGGAGACCAAAAATAGAGCTAGAAGCTGAGTGAATATTGAATTTGGAACACTAATGTTGCTTCAAGTCTGCTACATGTTCAAATAACCAACTGTTTGCTAACATGTTCACAATATCTACTTTATCAGATGAAACTATGTCAGTGTTGTGTTTATGTCTTGTTCTAAGTGGCCCAAAAATTAACGCAGGTTTAAGGTATCAAAATTACACCTATACACTCAAATGTACATCTGTGCGTTATTCAAATGCCACTAATATATTTTGTAGAATATATAATCTAACTTGCTAGTATTTGCTAATAGCATAATGGAATGCATATAATATGGTATATTTATGTACAATATATTATATATTATGTATATTATGACAATTTAAATTGTTTATGAGGACAAATTAGCTGAACTGTATGACACTAGGCTTCAATTATTATTATTCAAACTTGTTTACATCAGTAATAATAGTAAAACAAACTTTGTACCACTGCTAGAATAGAGCCTAGGAAGAGACACCAAGTCACCCCTATGTGTCATGGAAAGATTTGTCACCCCAGCAGGAGGGTCGGTGTGACTCATTGGGTTTTGTAACAGAGGTACTGCCATGCTAACAACTTTGGCCAGCCTGACAGTACCCTTGTAGTTGGAGAGAAGGTTAACGTTTGTCAGGTGTCACGTGGACACTCATAATTGTGCTACTAACCGAGCTGATTCAGCTACTCAGCCACAGGGAACAAGGACAGGCTAGGTCTGTCTGCATTTATTATCCACTCTCTCGTAGGAGGGGTGCTGATCTAAAGGCCACGGACCAAATCTGCTTCACATCTGTTTGCACAACAGTTCTGCTGCACAGTGATATATCTGCCATCTGGAAAAGTGATACTGTCTTTGCCATCATATGACTGATACCACAGAGTTCAGCTGACAAAATGATGGCACAGCATGCATGGAATGGATAGCATATTTTTGTAATAAAATTTTAATTTCTGAAATTATGAAATTTAATTGGTTCTTTACTCATAATAAATGTAAAATGGTATTAGCTGCTTTCTATTAACCTTTTGCTTTTCTCAAAGAGGAACCTGTGTTGCTGAGCATTCACTTCCTTTAAACACATGCACACTCACAAGTGGGAGTTGCTCAATACAACATTGTCAACATTCATTGCAGGTTATGGTGTGTTGATAGCAATGTCTTTGATGTAGTTCCTGGTTGGTCCTGGGTTTTGAAACTGCAACCTTCTGATCAGCATCCATCTCTGTACTGAAGACGCATTTCTAGCTAGAGACAGAGCAACACTGTCACTTTGTGGACGCTCAAAGAACTGCAGTAAGACTATCAGCAAGCACTGTGGTAATATTAGAACAAGTTGGTCGGTCACAATATTAGCACGGAGACACTTGAGCATTGAAAAAGTTGATGAAATGAGAGTGTGACATTTTTATTGTATCTTTTGTGACCTATTGATTGGATATTTGTGCAAGACTATGCATGTGAATTATACTTGTATGTCTATTTACATATTTCCCCCCCTCATAATAAGGATATTATTATCCATATGAAAGTGATTAGATGATATCATTTGTCATTTTCCTATAAACGGTGTATTACAGCTTTCCTTCCTGTGGTTGTTTGAAGAAGACCTCTAGATGGATGAAACATTGCTAATAGTATTAAAGGGGAACTGTAATTCCAGGAGCAATTGCAATTCAAGGATCCTCCTTGAATTGTAATTGCACAGATTTTCTTATCCAGCACCTACTGCTGAGGTAGTTTGAGTAGTGCATATAACAGAAACTTCAATTCCATTACACCTCTTTTTATTTAAACCATTAATTGTTTTTTTTTTGTTTTTTTACAATTATCAATGATCAAAGTCATCTCACAAATCATCACAAACATTTTCTGAAACTGTTCCATCAATGTGTGTTTTTGCACAAATGACACATTATTGTTTTTACATTATATGTGCAAGCTGTAAAAAATGTGCACAGAGTTGCCAGTAAACAGCAAGAAGCTATTTAAAATGTTGAAAAATAACATCAGACATTCTCAAATTTGCAGTCAATGGCTTTATATGTAGGTAGAATTACAAAAAACAATTACACAAACCATACAAACAATATGCATAAACCTATTTGTTATAGTTAGATTACTTAAATAGGGAATAATATCCAGAAGTATTGCAATTTCACATTACAGGTAGCAGCCAGCAACGACATATATGAGAGCAACAAAGGGGACTTCTGCACTTATACATTTCAGCGGTCTTTTAGCATGTGAGATAGTTAGCAGAAGGCAAAGTAACAGAACCCAGATTCACCTGAGCTTTCTAGCCTCAGAAAGGTTCACTGTGTAATATTTAGGAGGATCTATTGACAGAAATGCAATATGATATACATAATTATGTTTTCAGTGGTGTGTAAAGACCTTACATAAAGAACCTTTATGTTTTTATTATCTTAGAATGAACCATTTCTTTCTACATACACCGCGGGTTCCCTTACATGGAAGTCACCATGTTGCGCTGCCATGTTTCTACTGTAGGCTGAATTGACAAACGGCTCTACAGAGCACGTTTCACCAACTGGTTTATTAGAAGAAATGTGGCCAAATGGAGAACATTTATTATTTAGCACAAGGGCCAACAGAGCGTGTTGGACACCATAGCTTTTCTAACAGGCTGGAAAGGGAGAGGTTAGCACTAACGGATGGTGCATTCATGTGGTGTCGGAATAATGAGAATTTTTTTACTCCTTAAATCTTTATTGTAAAAAGAGAAATAAAGTGTACATGGGATATAGAGAAGTATACAGAAGTTTGTTTCAAGCAAAATCACGTATTGGATATTCATATTTTGCAAACATGATATTTGTAAAATAGTTATAACAGTTAGTTTGAGGTCCATGTAGAGTGAACTAGATCGTCTCTCTCTCTGATAATGTTAATCCGTAGTAGCATCCAATTTGTTGCAATTCATAACCCTAACCACCAGATTCTACAAAATCTTACACACTGAACCTTTAAAAGGAAATTAGCATAAAAGTAGCCAAATACTTAGTCACTACTACATCATACAAATGTCAGTTTAAACCTTTTGAAAAATAAGGTTTTGAATCGTTGCACATCCAATATTCCTGTGCAGATGCACTAGTGAAATAAGTGCAGAGTGAATGATCACTACATGAAAGGTAAAATGTGTGTGAGATTAATTTGTTGCAGGAGAACACTATGATAGTTAATGCTGGTTTAATTATTCTGTGAGATCTCTTGTTTTTCTGTGCTTCTTTCATTTGTCAGTCTGTTCAGGCTCATGAGGTTCAATATGGTTCATGTGTGTAATACTGTCTTAGTCAGATTAATCCCCCAAAAAACATGTGATCTATGCATTATCTTTAAATCAGACAGCTGTGAGTTCTTTCTGGTGGCAGAGTACAGTGTATAATGCACTGAGATTATAGGCTGTGAGTATTACTGGATCCAGATGTTGAATAATCTCGAGTATTTTCAACTGTCTCCTACAGTTTCCTGCAGAATTTAATGCATTGTGAACATTAGTAAGTTGAGGGATCCTTACTACCACTAACCCCTTTTCACCTCATTTGTGTATTATAGGATTTCTGGACCTTCATACAGTAAGCCAAGTGTCAGATTTTGAATGCAGACTGCGTAGGACGTTACCATCTGTGCTGTACGATAACCATGCCAACTCCCAACAGTGTGACTTTTGCCAAGCAGAGGGGAATGAAGGCACAGAGGTGTATTGTATATCAAACACACTCTGGAGGCTGTTAAAGGACTCAAGTGGGTTGCTATTAAGTTGACAATACAGCATATGGTCAATTCTACATTTAAAAATCTGTGAATGTGCAGTTGTTTAGAATTACCTATATGGCAAATAAAGCATGTGTTCTCAAAGAATTATATAACAAGATGCTTCAATGATCCGCATCTCCCTGTGGAGCTAGTAACACGGGCCAAGAGGCACAACATATGTCATATAACAGGGCTGTGGTGCAGTTCACTTTCAGTTATATCAGAGAGTAGATTTAATTCCAAATACTATATTATACTATATTATTTCTGTTTTTAAACCCATTTTTTTAAAGGCCAGGATTGCCTAGGAAATTATTTTTACAGCACCTGGAACTGTTTTTTGTGCATTCTTCTTGCCCTGCATGACATACACCTTTGTCTGCCATCAACAAATGTCAACAAGGGTTTACTTTCATACAGGCAGGAATAACTGCATTTAATGTACTGTCCCCCAGTCCTGCTATAAAGATATACACTCAATATGTTTTTGTATGTTATATTACAAAAGATGTAATAAATGGAATGATAATGTGAGGTACAGCAGGCAGGCAAACACAGAGGAGTTGAATTCAACAGAAACAGTAAAGAAAAATATTACAGGAAGAAAAGGATTACTGATGGGAACCTAGGCTACAAAAAGTCAGAAAAGTGCAAAATTAAAACATAATTGACATTAAAAAACTCTCCAAGATGCAACCATCTTATTTTCCATCAACCTGAATCCATTGAATTGAATATATTAAACATATCTATGCAAAGTGTACACTCGGTTTAAGATTAAGATTAATTCCATTGTAGTCAGCAGCAGATGATTCTCACTGCAGACACCTGATATTGGTAATAATGTCAGTGATGAAAAAATGAAAAATAAAAGTGGTTAAATAAACATTACAATACCTAAATGTGGTGAAAATAAAAAGTAAAGGAGCATTTTGTACCTTAGTACAAAAGTTAAGGTACTAAAAAAGTTGGCTGCACTAATGTGCAAGAGGTATTTTAATGTTGTATGTGGTTTAATTACAGCTATCGGATAAATGCAGTGGAGTAAAAAGTGCAATATTTCTATGTTGTGGAGTAAAAGTAGAAATTAAGCTGAGCTAAATTAAGTTGCAGTGCCCTACATCTAAATATACTTAGTAGCATTTCACTTCTGAAAAAGTTTAACTGGATGTCTGAATTTCCAAATACTTATTTCTAAGAAGGCAACATTCATCAAAGTCAGTTTTTTGTGTAGGAAAGTAATTGTTTTTATATCTGGCTATGCTGCTAAACACAAAATCCCATCAGTGCATCCTCATGTAATTTGATACGAGATGCATCCTCAAACTTCATGATCTGTGAGATCTCCCTAATTAGTATTGATAAATCTATAAAACTACATTTAAGGGAGGAAATTATGTTAAATTATGTATTTTAAATATTAACTGGTCAGTAATCAGTTATAGCTTCCAAAAAAGCGGTCAACTTAGGTGCTAGTGTGTCATTTATTTACAGAAAGAAAGACAATAAGTTGGAGACTCCTCACTGACTGACTACAATGGAAGTGACCTCGGGAACACTCTGGGACTCTCTCGGGTTACATATTTCTTCCCCCGTTGATGACGTTGCCTCCTGGAGGGGCGATGTGGATCGAGTCTAGAATGGGCCGCAGTATCTGGCCGAACGGCCTGGAGATGGAAGGAGGAGATATGATTTGATATCGTAACCTGAATCATAACACCATCATTGCACTACTTTTGGCTTTAACCATATATTTAAAACCTATTCCCATGTCACTGGATAAGAACAGACTGTTTTCTGTTTTCCAGTCGGGTTAACAAAGTGTTTTTACACTTTAAAACTCATAATTTGTTTTGGCCCCTACAGTGAATTTTAGAGTCACAATTGTATAACGCTTCCTTGAAGGACTTGTCTGAGAAAACAAACCCCCACATTTAATGTGACATTTAGACACCATGATCCACTCTGTACGCTCTAATTATGCTACCATGTATTGGAGCTCCTTTACAGAGAGTTATCGATTGTGAAGCAAACTTTTGAAGGCAGGTTTGGAATATGGAATACATCCAGGCAACTACCACCTAAGCTGTGGGCCTTGTCATTCTTACAGCAGCAACTAGTACTGCCTTTTTTCTCTTAAAGGCAGATAAGTCACACTGGGTTTGCGGTAGAACTCGTGTCTGCCCTCTGACTGGCCATGTGATGGTTAAAAAGAGCTCTATGTGAGTTTTCACAACAGTTCAGCACTGTGGAACAAGTCCAGCTTAGTGCACGGTAAAAACTCCTCTCAGGGCTACATCACATTAACTTGTTTTAAATTGTGCAACTTCATTCAAGATTGAAAAAGATACAGAACACATAGTTATAATAGTCCATAGGTTACATGATTTAGCTCTACATAACAATACATCCCAGTGCACCTGAGAATAGGGAATGAATGACAATTTTAGTTTTTGTGTTTAACTGTACAGCCAGATTTGTTTAAATTTTAATCGGGACACAGACCTGGCCACATGGTGTTTGGTTTTCAGCGGGGACATAGTTTTTTAAAACAAGCAGAGACCTGACTTCGACCTGATGGAATGTGTGGGCAGCTGAAAGACTGAGTTTTACACTCACGTGGACAGGACTTCAGATGGAAGGTCGGTGATATAAGAGGGGATGGATCTGCCTGTCAGGAACTGAGCCACCTCATTGGTGAAGGTGTTGCAGTTGTGCTCGAATAGACGATACCTGTCACCTCTGAACCGAGAAAGAATGGAAGTTAATGCATCAGATTACAACTTTCATGCATTGTGACCGTTTAGTAATAATGTGTTATTTTCACATGCGTGTGTGTCTGCCTTAGGACGTTATATTTAATGCATAATCAACTGCTACCTTTCCTGTATGAGAGAAGGGGGAAATGTTGTGAAGAAGACATGGCTAACAGCTACTAGACCTGTATGAGCTTTCTCCCAGGGAGGAGAGGTAATCCATGAAGATCTCCTCAGACACTTCAGTCTCGCCCAGCTCTACCACGGTGTCTGGAGGACCCAGCATGGTCCCACCCTGATAAGCACACAGCAGAAAAAAAAGAAAATGTCTCACAAAGTTTACAAATTATACAAGAGCCCTTAAAAAGAGTTGCTGATATTTAATTGGTCCAATAGTTAGCTATGTGAAAATTAATATTATTGTCTAACTGTAACAGACAAGGAGGGAAGTCAAAAATGTGTCGAGAGACAGATTAACATGTTGTTGTTTTTTTGTCTTTTGATGCAGTTTGTGGACATATTAAATAAAGGCAGTCTTAATCTCTTTTTTTTTAAGTAATTCAGGTAGATTTAAAACATCATCCCAAAATAACACCTGAGAGCATGTGAAGTACTAATTTGGTGATATGCCTACAGGCCTTGCAGTAATTGGCAACATCTCAAAGCAGTGAACTAGAAACCTGATATAATGTCTTGCTCGTGGCAAGATTTTAGTACAGCTTTTATAAACAAACAGCACATATAGATTGTAAGAGATTTTGTTTTAGCAGTAATGCACAATGACAGCTGGAACACATAATCTGAGTGATACTGTAGTAATCAAACCAGGAACTGTTCAGGTGTTAATAGGTCAATGTGGCTGTTTCACCCTCTTGGGTTTTTCCATCTCATGGAAGGAGGCCCAAGAGGCCAATGTCCTCTGCATGTGCGCAGCAGTCCAAGGTAGATGGTCTACATTTCCTTCATGAGCTTGTGAAACAGCTGGGGGTCAGTGCCCTTGTTACAGACTTACCGGTGAACAGCTGGAGATCCCCTTCCCTCCAAAGAAGAACTCATCACCGTATGCCACTATAGCTGTGTGCCTGGAAGAAAAGTAGAAAGTTATCGCAGGGGTAAATTCAAGTCTGAATAACCCTATGTTAGTTCCAGTGTCAATGCCTCTTTAACAAATAACAAGCCACATGGCAGTTAGTAAACCAAAAAAAACCGAGTAATTACAGTAATGACAGATTGGAGCAATATTTGAATAACTTAAATGAACAAATCAAGCGATCTATAGGCAACAACTATAGATCGCCTCATGATTAATGTGTAATGTGTTATTTTATGACAAAGTGTTGCAAGCTACTTCCTTGGTGTGTTAACTATCCTACAACTACCCTTGTCTAATTATGCTTCACTTCATGATTTCCTAAATTACCTCAGGCAAAATTCAGAATAAAACTAATGAAAAAGGACATAATTAAACACACTGCCAGTGGCTGTTTTTAGCATAATCCTGTATTTTAGAAGGGATTTATTTCCTATGCTATTTGCTGTGAGACCAGAAGTGAGTCACAGGCTGGATCCACACATTACATGAAAAGCAGTGTTTTCATGACTCAGGAGGTCTGACTTTTAGGTCCCTGGCAAGCCAGCTGTCAAATTAAAAGAAAGAAGATTCATACCAGATGCCATCCAATTGCTTTCCTGTAACAAAAAAGGGGGAAAGTAATGAGAAGAAGGTGGAAGGATATAATCTTAAGCAGCTCCATGGAGCTGTACCTTATAAGTGGAGCAGTTTTTCAACCCGCAATAACGACCTTTGAACCTTCATTAGGATGTAGGAACATAAATTAGATCACAAAAAAAATGTCTAAACCTTCTGATCAGTACACGGCACTGTAAAAACTGCATAAGAGAGGCTCGGCCGACAAGGCATCTCCACCCGGTATTTGTCACTTATTTGTCCCCAAGGCCAGGCTGCATCGGATTTTTTTGATCAGTAGGCTACTTACCTAACATGATAGGACTGAGGTTGCGAGCCATTCCTTTCGATAGATCATAAATATACAGTTGTACATTGTATCGCGTGGCATTTTTATCCATAATGTAATGTAAAATAGCTTGTTATTTTCTGTTTGCTGGCTAACTGACATTTAACAACACAGCTGAAAGGGCGGTTCTTTGGATAACGTCATCGCGTACGTAAAACACTTCCGATTCCGCTACTTTCAAAATATACACTTTCTTGAGAAACGCACATCCAGTACACTGTTAGCTTTTGTTACCCATAGCTTTATTTTGAAAGGAACCTATACATTTTCCGGTATCACCCTCGCTATCTCTAAATGACTTGACAATTTACTTGTAACCGCTGACTGCGGTTTTGTTGCATATGTGCGACGATCAAAGAACTTGTCACGAAGAAATGAGCAACTCGATATCCGATTAGCTAACACAATCAAAGCCCCGAGACTTTAATCTTATCAATCTAGCGCCCCCGTTAAGAAAATGGAGATGTTTTGTTGAATAAAGGCCATATTATATAAGCATATTACTTTTAAACTGAGACTAACCTTCACACCTATTAAATATTGTAACAGATTGACTAGCAAGTCCTTATTTAAAAGTGGGATACCCAACTATGGTTGTGTTGTAACAACCGCTGGTAACAACTGGAGGGCGCTGTCAGATTATTAAAATCTCTGGTCCACATTCCGAAACAGAGGGTGGCGGTAATGCACATAAAATGCTGTGTTGTTAACTGCCATTAAAAATGAAAAGAAGAACAACAGGCTGCGCTTCTGGACCAAAATAGACAGTCGAAGGGGCTGGAGCAGCTGACATCAACCAGAAATGGCTGCCACCGGAGTTCTTCCCTTCATAAGGGGGGTAGACCTGAGTGGAAACGACTTCAAAGTAAGTATTTTAGGCGGTTACCTTGTTGTTATATTCGTTGAACAACTAACACGTTTAGCTTGCTGGCTAAAACTAATGCAAGTTAGAGACTCAGAGCAACAAACGGCTAAAGGCTGAACGGGCTACAACACTAGCTTAGCTTAACGTTACTAGCATTGGGCGTTAGCCAGTTGTCAGATGTTTGACATGGACAAAGTAGTTAGCAATGTGGTCTCGGCCACAAGCGTCCTCCGTGAACAGATTTCTGATTAGAGGTATGGGTTTGTGAAGGGTACTTCTGTGCTCTGTTAGCTATTGGATAATTCTGGGTAGTTTTACTGGAGCTATTATTTTCAGCGTCACGTAATTAAGCTAGCTAATTTAACTTCGCTTCACTGTTGGCTAACTGTCAGAAGCACTAGCTCCGTGGAGGAATATGTCAGCGTTAAGTTAAGCAATGCTACGGCCCAAAACACTAACTTTGGTAAGGTTATAGAGTTTGTTAATGTCGTCACACTTGTATGTTTTGACACACTTTGTGGGCTTAGTTTGGGAAACTGGGGAAGCAGCTGGCTGGCAGCAGTGACAGATGGGATCATCTGGTAAAATAACGGAACTATTTCTGTAGCGTTACTTAACTCTAGCTGCCCTGTCAGTATGACAATACAGAACTACAAATAAGATGACGAAATATCTTGTTTATCTGTTAGTGAATGGCTGATGATTCAAATCTAATTTCAGGTGTGTAGGATGACATCATTTCCTCTCCCAAATTGTGTCCTAGAATTCCTGTAATTTGCACTTTTCTGCTTTCTTATGCCACTGTAAAAGATCATGTAGAATGAACATCACAGCTGGCCAGATGCCTGATGCATTTAGTCATGCAGCTGATTTAGTAAATGACTGAACTTGTCCCAATTGTACTTTCATAAGTGACCCATAATGACAACAAAGGTTATGTCTATTTCATTTTGTTTGTAGAGACATACATTAACGTTACTGTTCTCATTCACATAAGATCCTTCCTGAATGGAAATGAATTAAGTAAAATAAAAGTATATTTCAGATTAAAATGATTAAGGTAAATACATGACAGTAACATGTTTTACTGGCAATGTCAGCTGGGTTTTCCTTGTACCCTCCACCAACTCAACCACAATATTACTGATGTCAGTGGTAATTCTCTCTCTCCTCTTCTTCTTTGTCTCCCACCTCTCGCCCCTGTCTGGATTTACAGGGTGGGTACTTCCCAGAGCATGTCAAGTGTATGAGCAGTCTACGATGGCTGAAACTGAACAGGACAGGACTGTGTTACCTCCCAGAGGAGCTGGCCTCTCTGCAGAAGCTGGTGAGACATTGAGGGCTACAAGCTATTTATTAGCTTGTTCTCACATTTCTAAACATGGAGGTGCTAATTCATAACATAAATAATGCTGTTGTTTTTACCTAATCGAGCTTCAGACTGAGACTCTTCTTTTTTGATGTTTTGTTTTTACCACTACCACAATGCTAGTGCTGATATGAACCTAGATTATCCAATTTGGTGTTCCATTTTTTACTGCATTGTTGTTAATGTCTGAGTCACAGCATACCTTGTTTTTTTACTTTGTGTGGGTAACAGTGGATAATCACATCAGCAAACTGGTGAACCCTCACCTGATTAAGGACACACAACAGCCCTACTTTAGTCCTCTATCACTCATAGGATTATCTTATCTAAACTTCTAAAGCTGCAAATCCACAGACCATGGAAAAAGATGATCTATGCTAATATGTATGACATTACCAGGTGTAGGTAAATAAGATTAGTCTGTTATCATTGCTTGGAGTCACAGTGTCTGGGGTGTGTTAGTAGTTAAATCAGTCTATATAGAGACAACTGGACATCTATGCAAGTGGTACATTGTACAGCAGTGACCTTGTAGGGCATGTTGATGTGGTTTTAGATGGATTTAGATATGTTTTGTTTGGCCAGTGTACTCTATCTGTAAACAAAACCTCTTTATTATTCCTTCTTTAGGAGCATCTGTCAGTGAGTCACAACAGCCTGACCACCTTGCATGGAGAACTGTCCAGCTTACCGAACCTACGGGTAACTGACACCCACACATGCATAAGAAAATACACGTTATACACACAGGCGGTTTGTTAGTACTGTTGATTTCAATCTGATGCTTTGACACGTTCACATGGGTTTTCTGGTCGGACAAGTACAGCCTGTTTCATCTTTTACCAGTGTACAGTTATAAGGGTGTCCTAAATGTGTTTCATTATGTGTGCAGGCGGTGGTAGCCAGGGCCAACAACTTGAAAACTCTGGAGTCCCAGATGACATTTTTCAGCTAGATGACCTCTCTGTGCTGGTACGTAAAAATCTCATACAATCCCTCCTTCTCTGCTTATCACATACGTTGAGACTACCTACCCCCACTTATTCCAACAATATGCTTCCTTTCCTTTTTTTCTGGTCCACTGCACATCACCTTCCCATCTTTTTCAACTGGTTATCTAACTTTACCGTCCCAAAAATAACTCTGGTGCTTTTCCTTCTCCTCCTTCAGGACCTGAGCTACAATCAGCTGACCGAGATCCCCAGAGACCTGGAGAACAGCAGAAACATGCTGGTGCTGAATCTGAGCCACAACAGCATCGACTCCATCCCCAACCAGCTCTTCATCAATCTGACGGACCTGCTGTATCTAGACCTGAGCGACAACAAGCTGGACAGCCTGCCGCCTCAGATGAGACGCCTGGTTCACCTGCAGACACTCATCCTGAACAACAACCCGTTGATGCATGCGCAATTGCGGTAAAAAGACATGACTTTGTTTCTTTAATGTTTCTTCACACCTTTACCCAAACAGAGATTCCCAGGTCTCATGTTAGATGTTAGTCCCAGTTTAACTCTCACTGTCTCTATGTATGTGTGTCTGAGCAGTCAGTTGCCAGCAATGGTGGCTTTACAGACTCTCCACCTGAGAAACACCCAGAGGACCCAGAGCAACATGCCCACCAGCCTGGAGGGACTGACACATTTAGCAGGTAACACACACACCACTCTCTTGTTTCTTTCAGGCCTCTTATTTAGAGACCTTGCACCTTTTCCTTCTTACTTTTACCTCTTGGCACTTAAAAATACCGTGCTTGATTATTTTTTTTTTTTTATTAAAAAAAAGACAACAAAAGAAAATATGGTACTTTTCACAAATGTGTCGCTTTGTGTGTATGCTCATAGACTGTCCGTCTGGGGAAACAAACACTGCTCCTTACAAACGCATGTCACCTCTGTCCCTCCTGTCTCTCCCAGATGTGGACCTGTCCTGTAATGACCTAACTCGGGTGCCAGAGTGCCTCTATTCAATGGGCAGCTTGAAGAGACTCAACCTAAGCAGTAATCAAATCTCAGAACTGTCCCTCTGCATCGACCAGTGGACTCAGTTAGAGACACTTAACCTGAGCCGAACCAGCTCACCTCGCTGCCTGTAAGGACTATAGTAATAATTACACAGCTATCAATAGAAGCCTTTTTTTTTACTAACAGTCTTAAGAAAGTTGGAGTTGCTGCCATTTGTTGTGTACTTTCCTGCTAGTTTTCTGTATCGTTGATCCAGTTATTATTTTGTTGCATTTTCCTGTGTATTTTCAATAAGATGTTTTAATTACTGCCTCTCCTCCCCCTCGTGTGTTTCCTCCTATCAGTCTGCAATCTGTAAGCTGTCCAAACTGAAGAAGCTGTATGTAAACTCTAACAAACTGGACTTTGACGGGGTTCCACCAGGCGTTGGCAAACTGTCCAACCTCACTGAATTTATGGCCGCTAACAACAACCTGGAACTTATCCCTGAGGGCCTTTGCAGGTGAATATAGCACACAAACAAATGCACAGATTGAGGGTGCTGTGATTGATGAGCCACCAGTCAAAATCGCGCAGTTTGTAATTCTGCACTGCTTGACTGATATTTTGCTGATATGAGCCACTCTGAATTAAAGTTTTTACACCTCAATTGTTGATTCTGTAAATGTTAATGTACAGAATCAGTTAATGTTTAATGTACGCAGCCAAATTTAACAGATAACAACATGTATGAGTAATAGCACATAATCTATACATGACAAAAGAGTCAGGTTATGTCAAAGCTGGTTTTGTGTTGTCTAGGTGTGGCAAGCTGAAGAAGCTGGTGCTGAATAAAAACCGCCTGGTAACGCTGCCTGAAGCCATCCACTTCTTGACTGAGTTAGAGGTATATTACTTATGCAACTGTTAAAGTAGTCAGATAATATTGGACTCAAACAGCATTTAAATTTGGTAGATGGTGGATTAATGTGGGTTTGATCACTTTGTAAAATTGTGTTAACTAAAACAAAAGGTCTTACATAAATCTAGTTAAAGAAAAGGAGTAGTTGGAATCACATTTCATAAGGAAAATGTTAAGTTTGTGACATAAAATATAAACATGATCATTTTCACATTGTTCCTATATAGTGATAAAATAATAAAAACTATGTTTTAGAGTTTCTGTAGGTACATCACAGAATTAATAAAAAGACCTGAAATGATTAGTCATTAAAAGGTAGTGTTCTGTAACAACATATTGTTTGCATTTAATACATATTTTTAATCTATTTGATTACTATTTTTTAACAAATCGTTAAAGAAAATAATTATTATTTGACACATACACAAACCCTTTCCCCGTTTTTATATGTTTTCTATAGATTTTGGATGTGCGTGAGAATCCCAACCTGGTGATGCCTCCCAAACCAGTTGACAGAGGAGCGGAGTGGTACAACATTGACTTCTCCCTTCAGAACCAGCTGCGGTTGGCTGGGGCCTCCCCTGCTAGTGTAGCTGCTGCTGGAGGAGGTGTGTGGAGTTGGAGTGTCTTGTAATATGCTGTAATGTTTCACTGTCACTGTCAATACAACATTTCCTAGAGGCTTTAATGTCTGTGTGTGTGTGTGTGTGTGTGTGTGTGTGTGTGTGTGTGTTCCAGGAGCCAGCCCCCGAGATCCCCTTGCGAGGAAGATGAGGCTAAGGAGAAGGAAGGACTCTTCTCAGGACGATCAGGCAAAGCAGGTGCTCAAGGGCATGAGTGATGTTGCACAGGAGAAGAAGAACTTGGAGGTAAGAAGGGAAATAGGAGAGGATGTGCTAAGCAGTCCACAGGAACAATGATAAACAAAAAAGGGTCACTCTGCATTTTATTTAACAAGAAATCTGCTAATGTTGCAGGAAAATGGAGATTTGAAATATGGTGATTTAAAGATCCGGCGCTGGGACAAGAGCCTAGAGAAACCTCAGCTGGACTACTCAGAGTTCTTTATGGAGGACGTGGGGCAGGTATGTTGTGTTTATGTGTGTGTAGAGCTGCAGCATCACTCTTTATCTCCCAGGCCTTTCTTTAAAAAGTGTATATTTCAAGGTGTATTAAAGGTCGGTTACATCATATTAGATTTTTCTGCCTTGCATTGTACAGATTTCAGTATGCAGTAGATATCTATTCTCTTTCTCCATCCTACAGGTTCCAGGGATAACAGTGTGGCAGATAGAGAACTTTGTTCCCATGCAAGTGGAAGAAGCTTTCCATGGCAAGTTTTATGAGGCTGATTGCTACATCATCCTCAAGGTAACGCATCTAATCTACCATCATGTACAGGAGAGACAAATTACTTATTTTGTTCATGAAAGAAATTAGATTAATCAAACATAATAATTATTTGTGGCTACAGCTTGAACATTTGTAAGTTTTCATGTACTGCATGTGCTTAGACAGATCTCCTCCTCCCTGTTATTCCTCTCATCTTTCTTGCGTTCTCCTTTTTGAAATTGCAGACCTTCCTGGATGACAACGGATCGTTGAACTGGCAAATCTTCTACTGGATTGGCCAGGAGGCCACTCTGGACAAGAAGGCTGGCTCTGCCATCCATGCCGTCAACCTCAGAAATTACCTTGGAGCGGAGTGCAGGACAATACGGGAAGAGATGGGTGACGAGAGCGAGGAGTTCAGTGCCGTAAGTAGAAACACCTACAATTAAACACTGTGTATTATTCATCAATGTAGGCTTAGCATAAGGTAGATTCACTGTTCTTCCCTTTCTTTGAAGTGCATATTCTTTTTTTTTTTTTTCTTTTTTTTTGGATGCAGAACATGAACTAACCTCTGTACCTGTATGAATAATTAACCACTCTGTGCTGTGTTGAATTTGAATCTTGTATGCAGGTGTTTAATAATGAGATCTCCTACATTGAGGGCGGAACAGCTAGTGGGTTCTACACTGTGGAGGACACAAACTATACCGTCAGGTAGGCCAGAAGGAATGCTTTGTCCTGTATTATTTATCATTGGCTTTAGTTATTGTAATTTCTTCAGAGCCATGTTTGCACCTTCGCTTTGAAAAGCTGCACAAAATGTAGTTTATTTTCTGTCTGAATCAATTTTGTCAGCTTCTTTCACTTACAGCTGTAATTAACTGATCAGTCAGTGAAGTTAAGGTTTTAATCAATGTGTGTGTCCATCAGGTTGTACAGAGTTTACGGCAAGAAAAACATCAGACTGGAGTCTGTACCTGTGAAGGCCTCCTCCCTCGACCCTCGGTAACGCTCACACACCCTTACGGCTTTACACACCACATGACGCACCCTTGCATATTTTGCCACACCCTCCAGCTTTTCCTGTACAGATGCAGGTCTCCTGCTTTCATCCCTTCTCTCTTTGTTTTACATAATCACTGAATTTTCTGTAGACCTGCTGTTGATTTGTTGCTTATTTGCTCCTACTGCTTTTTGATATACATACTGTACACTGAATCTCATATAGTGACGTGTAGTAACATCCTGTCTTCCTCTTTTTGGTAGCTATGTCTTCCTGTTGGACACAGGGTTGGTAATCTTTATCTGGAGAGGAGCCAATGCTACTCTCAGCGGCACCACAAAAGCCAGGTAAGGCGCAAATCAAGTGCAACCTTTTCTGTCACTTGGTAGGAAAAACCATGTTAGGGCACCATTAAATATTACAAAAAATAAAAACGTATTTCTGATTGCAGTCCACAAATGTAGCGATGCAAAGCTTGGTTTGATGTGCATTGTTTCCCATCTTCCATCAGGTTATTTTCAGAAAAGATAAATAAGAATGAGCGTAAGGGGAAGGCAGAGATCACGACCCTCGCACAGAACCAGGAGCCTCCGGAGTTCTGGGAGGCACTGGGAGGACAACCAGAGGAGATCAAGAAACATGTACCAGACGATTTCGCTCCTGTCAAACCTAAACTATACAAGGTACCTTTTTAAATAGCCTTTATTTTGTATAAATAACTGTATTCTGATCAGAGGTGGAAAGAGTACAATAATATTCTACTTAAGTAAAAGTACAATTACTTTGATAAACTTTTCCTAAAGTACAAGTAAAGTTACTGTTATAAAAATTACTCAAGTAGAAGTAAAAAGTAGCTCATTTAAAATTTACTCGTAAATGTTACTTAGTTTCTTTATTAACCTAAAACAATTGCCATATTACTGTTTAATATTAATCTATTAATATTAAAATGAATGTTTTCATTAACTTATGAGTGTGAACAGAACCAGCAACAACAAACAAAAACATGGTAAAATCCATAATGATAAATCTGCATAGGCCTAGTTAACTAGAAAATGCTCTCAGACCGCAGCCAAGGAGGCAGTTCACTGAGGAGTGATGGTTAAAATCTGTAATTGTAACTGTAACTCTGATTGGCATGATATATTAGTCACACAGTTTCAATGCTGTTTTGCAGCTGCACCGTTATTGTGCTTGAGACACCTGTAGTTGGTTGGTAGTTACTGGTGGAAACAGCAGATACCTTTTAATACCACAGGGCACATAAGTCTGGTGCAGCTAAACAAACTATTGTCTGGCAGTTATTGGTATTTTCAATAATTATGTGAGCAGTCATGATCTGACTTTATGCTGCACACAACATGAGTCTGCGAACAGCAAAAGTGAAATCTAACAGCTCACTGTGTCTGCTGCTGACTGCATTACTCTCTGCAATATTTCAAACTGGTCCGCTGTCTGAAAACTGTTAAAAATGACGGTTGTCTTGTTGTGTAGATGCTTTTTTGAGGAATGAGCAGTCATTGCTAATCTCACTTATAAACAGATTGCATTTCTTCTTCTACTTAAAAAATAAGTCAACCTGTGTTTAGCCAGTTAACTGCTTTTACTGTGAAGCTGCAGCAGTAGGAAATGTTAAGTTTGCATTAGCAGTAACTTAGTACAGCATTTTTTCACAGCTTACACTGCATGATAAAGCTGTTCTTTTGCACTTGAAGCCAAAGTGGTCGCACCTTTTTCCATGTACTTTTTTTTTTTTAACTCCGTAACAGATATGATTGAAAATGTAGCAAAGTACAATACTTTCAATAAAACATACTTAAGTAAAAGTAAAATTACAGATTTAAAAAAAATTACTTCAAAAAGTACACAAACTAATGTGAGTAATTGTAATTCGTTACTTTCCACCTCTGCTTCTGACACATTTGAATGTTGCATGCTGTGAACAGTATTAACATAGTGTGGGTGTAATGAAAAATTTGTAAGTGTTGCAGACGTCCTGTGTAATTGTTTCTGTGAATGGTCCATGATGATGTACTGTATGTGGGATAGGCCAAATACCAACAACACGTCCTGAAAAGTGACCAAGGCAAACAGTTAAATATGAGTTGATAGCAAGTGTCAGCCTTAAAACTGGGCCGTCTATTTCCACTGTGAGCTTCTATGCAATAAGTGGCGTTTAACAAAGGTGAAAAGAAGGAGCACTCTTAAATGTTATGATAACAAATAGCGTTGCTAATTCACTGATGTTTTGTGTGTCATTGTGCTGTAGGTGGGCTTGGGTCTCGGTTACCTGGAGCTGCCACAGATTAACTACAGGCTGTCGGTGGAGCACAAAGACCACAAGATCAAACTGGACACCCTGCCAGAGATGAGACTGGTATGTTGTATCTGCTGCATAATTCCTAGGACCTTTCTCCCATCTTGTGTCACTACCTCATTTTTTTTCTTTTTTACATCCTCCTCTCTTCCTTATTTCCTCTCCTCAGTTGCAGTCTCTGCTGGACACAAAGTGCGTATACATCCTGGACTGCTGGTCTGATGTTTTTATCTGGATCGGGAGGAAGTCTCCACGTCTCGTCCGTGCTGCTGCCTTAAAACTGGGTCAGGAGATCTGCTCCATGCTGCACCGGCCCAAACACGCCAGTGTCACCCGCAACCTGGAAGGCACAGAGTGCCAGGTAACACTTGACCTACACCCGCAAAATCCATGCAGTCTTTCTTCTCTGAGAATGTTTCTTATTTTGCTTATATGAATACAATTGACTGGCACACTCACATATAAATGTACACACAAAATCAGTAGTACTAGTAGTTAAAACTCTTTCTTATTATAAATAGATCAAATCAAGTGCAATGATAAACCTATCCAGTATTGTACACACTTCAGCACAGTGTAAAGCTGACCTTGACCTTGCGACTGACTAATTTCTCTTCTTCCTCAGGTGTTTAAGTCCAAGTTTAAGAACTGGGATGATGTGCTGAAGGTGGACTATACCAGAGCAGCTGAGACTGTTCAGCAGAAGGACAACCTACAGGGCAAGGTCAGTGAAATGTGTGTGTGTTTTTGTTTGGCTATGATCGTAGGGTCCAAAAGCCGGGATTCACTATACTTTGTTTAATGGACTGTTTTGAGGGTTCAGGTTAGAATCAGCTAAAGGTTAGGGCCAGGGTAAGGGGCAGGGGAATGTGTAATATCAATGAGATGTCCCTACGAAGGTAGTAAGACAAACGTGTGTGTGTGTGTGTGTGTGTGTGTGTGTTAAAAAAAACTTAGCATGCTACCAGTCCAGTTGCTCATAAAATATGTATTTGTTCTCAGAGTATTTTTTGTGTTTGAAGATAACATCATGTGTGTTTTATAAATAGACACTGAGCAGCTTCAGGCAGCATGTTTTTCCAAATCAGAGTTATGTCCAGTGTTTGTTTGTGTTCTGGTTAGCCAAATATTTTATCTGTGTCTTCTCTCCCAGGTGAAGAAGGATGCAGAGCAGAAAGACCAGATGAAAGCTGACCTCACAGCTCTCTTCCTTCCCAGGCAGCCAGCAATGGCCCTCACTGAGGTAACAGCATACACACGGTTATTCTTCTTCTTTAAACAAAATCTTTTAGCCTCCGCCACTTACATATTCATTTCTGTCTAGGCTGAACAGCTGATGGAGGAGTGGAATGAGGACCTTGATGGCATGGAAGGATTTGTATTGGAGGGAAAGAAGTTTGCTCGCCTGCCTGAAGAGGAGTTTGGCCACTTCCACACCCAGGACTGCTACGTCTTCCTGTGCAGGTAGGGAAGTGTGTAACTGTGCACTAATGTCTAGAATAAATCAGAGGTGGAAATCTGGGGCTTGAGTGGATACATCAAGCCAAATATATCACTTTAATTGAAATTTAAGATCAAATAGTATTTTTTAAGTGTTTTTAAACAGAATATTACAGTTTATGGAGTATACAGGGCCTTACCTTAGCTCAGTTGTTTTGTTTTTGTGCTTAATAAAAAATGTATATTTGAGAAGTGGCTCCAATGGCTTGATACTGTTCTGTCAAGATGAGTAATTGTCTTACTCTAATCTCACTCTGCTTTTGTAGATACTGGGTGCCTGTGGAGTATGACGAGGAGGAGGACAAGGAGAAGAAGGAGGGCGAAGGTGGTGAAGGACGAAAAGCAGAGGATGAGGAGGACAAACAGCCTGAGGAGGACTTCCAGTGTGTAGTGTACTTCTGGCAGGGCAGGCAGGCCTCCAATATGGGCTGGCTCACTTTCACCTTCTCCCTACAAAAGAAGTTTGAGAGTCTCTTCCCTGGAAAACTGAAGGTGTGTGGAAAGACCCATTCTTTGAAGCTCTTGCACTGCAACTCAGACTTGCATCAAATGCTTTTATGGTCATCATGACTCATCATATGTCCCCTCATCATGGTATAAGCCTGACCACATCTGCTTGTGGTTTAAACAATATTTTGCTGAATTAACAACTACTGCCTGCCTTGCTGTTTAGGTGGTGCGTATGACCCAGCAGCAGGAGAACCTCAAGTTCCTGTCTCATTTCAAGAGGAAGTTCATCATCCACAAAGGGAAAAGGAAACAGAAGACTGACTCTGCTCAGCCCTCCCTCTACCAAATACGCACCAATGGCAGCGCACTTTGCACCAGGTAGACATACTGCAGAACTATTATCACCTATTATGACTGTCACAAGTACAGGTTTCTGTCCTCCAGACAAAGTCTTGATGTAAAAACTCTTTTTTTACCTGTCATGTCTCTCTTAGGACCATCCAGATTGGAACAGATTCCAGCAATCTCAACTCAGAGTTTTGCTTCATTCTCAAGGTTCTTTTTTAAAATTTACAATAATAACAATATAATTTCTTTTCATGAACTGTGTAAAAAAAGTCCTCTGTTTGTTTGGTTTCTGTCTCACAATATGTTTTTTGCAGGTTCCATTTGAAAGCACAGACAATCAGGGCATTGTTTACACCTGGGTGGGTAGAGCTGGCGACCCAGACGAGGCCAAACTGGCCGAGGACATTATGAACTGCATGTTCGATGACACATACAGCAAACAGGTAAATGAGCACATGTTCACACATCTGCATGCCTTAGTAAAATATTATATTAATTTCGTGTGCAATTTAAAATACTCAGCAAATACTCTCAAGTATAAATTCCCCCATCTGTTGCTTCCACTTCATCAGAAATTTCAACTCCTTTCATCGCTGCACTTACACTGAACTGAAAATTGTGTCCATCTTGTTCTTTTCAGCTGACACTTAAACTGTTTTCACCTCTAATCTTCAGCTGACACTTCAGCTACTTTCATTCTTCTTACAGCTGACACTTCAGCTGCTTTCATCGCTTAGCTTCAGCTGACACTTCAACTGCTTTCATCTCGATCAGCTAACACTTCAACTGCTTTCATCTCCTACTCTTCAGCTGACACTTCAACTGCTTTCATCTCTTAATCTTTAGCTGACACATCAAAAAGTTGATGTATTTGCACGAATGAAGGGAGACTGTAAACGTTGAGGACAGGCTGATGTTTTCTTTAAACAGCACACTATTGTAGTTTAAAAACCCGAGTTGAGACAGATACTGTAGCTTCTGGTCAATGTCTCCCAGTGTTTTTACGTACCTTTTTATAAAATAAAATTTTTTGTATGAATGTGTATTTTCTCTAACTGATTAATCAATTGCCTCCTAGGTAATTAATGAAGGGGAGGAGCCAGAGAACTTCTTCTGGGTGGGGATTGGTTCTCAGAAGCAGTATGATGAAGATGCAGATTATATGAAACATGCTCGGCTATTCAGGTGAGTGAACATTAGCTATAGGTAGTATTTTTTTTTTTTTTTAAATAATATTTTTATTAGGAAAGAGCATGTTTACATGAAATAACATAGTCAATATTGGTACATATCTTTCCATTTTCCGCTTTTATGAGTCATGAAGCAATAGTAAATTTAACCAATTCACTGTCCTATCTGGATGAATTCTCCGAAGAAACTCTACAAATTTACACTTTTAGATTTTCTTTATGTGTACAACTCAATAAAATTAAATGTGATAAAAGTAGAAAACTATATACAATACAGTGGGGGGCTTGCAGAGGAAAATAAATAAAATAAAATGAAATTTAAAAAAAAAAAAAAAAAAAAAATGAAAAAATCCTCAGTCAGGAGAGGTGGTCGCGTCAGAGAAGTTATAAAAAATCCGTTCTGATTGGGGTTATATACTTAATCCACTTATTCCAAATGCGATAAAATTTGTCTTTTTCAATGTTCAAGGTGTGGGTCAACTTTTCCATCTTAAAAATTTCTAAGACTATATCCAGCCAATTATCAATTGTAGGGGGAACTGGGTTGAGCCATTTCCTGGTAATATTTTTTTTACTTGCTACGAGAAGTGCCTGTAACAATTTTTTATCTCTTCTCTGTTCCATAAAAGTTGTTTCCCCAAGATATAGAACCACAAAATTAAATGGTATCTCAATCTCAAAAACCAAATTCAAAATTCTGTGTATTTCTTTCCAGTATGTACTCAATTTAGGACACCCCCAAAATATGTGAAAATGGTTAGCTTCCTCTGGGCCACACTGCCTCCAACATGTTAATGGTGAATTCTTATATTTATCTTGAGCTGGTGTCCTAAAATACCTAATAACGTTCTTCCAGCAGTGTTCTCTCCAGGACAGGGAATTAGTCGAGGACCACTGAAATCTCCAAATTTCTTCCCAGCTATCTTCTGAAATAGCAACTGCTGCTTCTCTTTCCCATTTTTGTTTTATATACCATGTGTTATCTTTATCAGTCATGGACATAGCGGTACAAACCCTAGAGATTAATTTCTGTGTCCTCGATCCATATGCCAATTTCAAAATTTTATAAAACTCTGTCTCAGCTGCAGAGAGCTCTGTAAATTTACATCTTGCAGTAAAGTTGTGACGTACCTGTAGGTATCTGAAAAAATCATTTTTGCTTAAATCAAATTTGGTCTGCATAGACTGGAAACTTCGAAAGGCATTCTTTTCCGTAAATGTGAGGTAAGTGGTAAGACCCTTCTTTATCCAGGATTTAAAAGTGCAGTCTCTTGTGTTAGGGGGAAAGTCTGAATCAAATGCACACCACCTGAACAAATTCAACATTTTCTCAATTCGCGTTAAGTGAATCACCTTCATCCAAATCTTTAGTGATTGATTTATCCAACAATTCATCTTCCCCAATTGAGCCACCAGACCACTGTCACCAATCAAGGCCTGCAGAGGAAATGTAGTTATCATGTTACATTCAAGTTCCTTCCACTTAGCCTTATAGTCCTCATTACACCAATAAAAGATAGGAACCAGCTGGGAGGCATAAAAATATTTTTTCAGGCATGGGAGAGCCATGCCTCCCTTTTCCTTTGCTAATTGTAAAGTACTATAACGGATTCTTGGCTTTTTCCCTTGCCAGATGAAGCGAGATATCTTCTTATCCCATTCCCTAAATTGATGGTCTGATATCTCAATCGGAAGAGTCCTAAATAAGTACAGCAATTTTGGGAGCACCATCATCCTGACTGCATTTACTCTGGAGCTCAGGCTTAGGTAGGGAACCAAATTCCACCTATGCAGGTCTGCCTTTATTTTTTAAGGATAACGGCTCATAATTAGTCTGAAATAGGGCTGATAAGTCTTTAGTCACTGTTACCCCCAAATATTTGATTCCTTCTGCATCCCACTTTAAATTATATCCATTCCGTAAGCTTGCAGATGCTGTGCAATTCAAAGTCATGACTTGTGTTTTTGAAATATTTAACTTATAGCCTGACAGACTCCCAAATTCTTTCAGAAGGGTCATTAGACCATTAAATGACTCTTCAGGCTCTTCCACATAAACCAATACATCATCGGCAAACATCGCCACCTTGTGTTCAACACCTGCAATTGACACACCCTTAATTTTTGCACTTTGTCTTATTAGCTGGCCTAAGGGCTCAATAAACAATGCAAATAAGATTGGGAGATCGGACAGCCCTGACGCGATCCGCGTTCCAACACAAAGGAAGCAGAAAGATCACCGTTGATTTTTATCTGAGCCATTGGTCTGGAATATAAGGATTGAATCACCCTAATAAAGCTATTATGAAATGCCAATTTTCCCATGACTTTGTAGAGGAAAAGCCATCTCACAGAATCAAAGGCTTTTTCTGCGTCGAGTCCAACTATTAATGATTTTGTTTTATGTTGTTTTATTTGCTCTATAATATGTAAAGTCCTCCTAATATTATCCATTGTTTGCCTTTGGTGTATAAATCCGGTCTGGTCTAAATTAATTAGCTCTGGTAAAATGCTCTCCAATCGGCATGCTAGGATAGAGGTAAACAATTTGTAGTCTACATTGAGAACACTTATAGGCCTGTAGTTTCCACATTTTAGCTTGTCCTTGTCCTCTTTGGGAATAACTGAAATTAACGCTTCCCGCCAAGAAGGTGGGGTTTCCCCGGTCTGTAATACCCAGTTGAATGTTCGAATTAATAATGGTGAAAGACTTGTTCTCAGGCATTTATACCACTCTCCTGTGAACCCGTCGGATCCAGGAGATTTTCCTGATTTTAATCTGGATATGGCAAAATTTAGCTCTTTAACAGTTATCGGCCTAATTAGCATTTCGTTTTGTGAATCTTTAACTTTAGGTAGTTCTAGACCATTCAAGAAAACCTCAATCTGTTCTTCGCTTGCAGCCGGGGGTTGTGTATATAGTTCTTGGTAAAACAGTTCAAAACATTCCTTAATCCCTCTCCTGGTATCCTCAATTCTGTTGGTTTTAGGGTTTCTAATCTTATAGATTGTATTCTCCATTTGTTGCTTGCGCAGTCTATAGGCTAGTAATTTGGCTGACCCAGCTCCCACTTCATAATTTCTTTGTTTTAAAAATGTCAGCTTCTTCTGCGTTTCCAATGTATAAATGGTATCTATTTCAATCTGTACTTTCTTAATTTCTGATCTCGTCTGGGCAGAGGTTCTTCGGCTATCAGTTACTTGCAACTGTTTTAGTCTTGCCTGCAAGTCCGCCAGTGTTTTATCTCTGCACTTTTTCATATAAGATGTCAAAGAAATTATTTTCCCCCTTAAGACCGCCTTTAACGTGTCCCACAAGATTATCGGCGAAGTCACTCCATCATCATTAAATTCTAAGCAGTCTGTAATATCTCTCTGCAGTTTCTCCACTGTTTTAGGGTCATTGAGAATAAATGAATTCAACTTCCACCGGGTTGTCCTTTTTTCACTTTCCAAATTAACTAGTAAAGTAATAGGGCTGTGGTCCGACAGGTCAATTGTAGATATTTGAGAGTCTTTTACTCTAAACCGGTCAGAACTGAATATAGAAATAGTCTAACCTGGAGTATACTAAATGGGGATCGAAAAATGGGTATAATCTTTGGTTTTAGGGTACCGGTCTCTCCACACATCTATGACTCCCAACTGTCCCATCAAGGATTTCACTTTCTTGGATAATGAATTATGTTGACTTGTCCCCTAGACGAGTCCAGCCATGGGTCTAACTTTATATTGAGATCACCACCACAGATAACAACTCCTTGGGAGGTAACCATTAAGTCAAATACTTTTTTATAGAACCCCAGTCACTCCCGGTGGAGCATACACATTTATCAATGTTACTTCAGTCTCTTCCACTCTACCAGTAATTTTAATAAATCGTCCTTCATCATCCGCTAGTTCTGACAAATGTTCATATGTGAGACCACTTGAAATCAACGTTGCTACTCCTCTTTTGTGTGCAGATTTATGTGATGACGAAAAGACGTGTTTAAAGCCCTGTCTTTTTAATTTTGCATGTTCAGATTGTGACATATGGGTTTCCTGAAGAAAGGCAATCTGTGCTTTTTCTTTCTTTAATTTAGACAGAATCTTGCTTCTCTTAATCGGATTTATTACCCCATTCACGTTGAAAGAAATAACTTTCACTTCCCTATCATGCATATCCTTATTACCGTGAAAACGTAATTAAAGTCGACCCCTTCCTGACCAATTATATAATTGCCCCTCTTGAGATAAGAACTAAAAACAGGAAAAACAATAACGAACCAATTGTTTTGTTGAACAATAAACATTTGAAAAGTCATACCCACTTCCAAAAGCGAGGTCCCAACCCTCCTGGACCTCTTCACTGAGGGATATCCTCTCTGTCCCAAATGGCTTAGAGGGCCCTCAACTAAAGTTGTCATACTACTGTCCACTTGAATCCGTGACGTATCTTTAAGTTTGTAGACTGCATCCAAGTCATAAAGGTTTCAAAGAATGTACCGCTCCCATGGTAGTTGAGATCCAGTGTCCTCTAATAGGTGTCGGAGTTTCCTGCTTGATCACGCCTGAACGCTTGTAATTTCTCCTTGTAGCCCGGTTCTCCTGCCGTCTGCCGCTTACGCCGTGCTTGCGCTGGTTTCCATGTGTACCGTTGTAGCCTCTCCAAAAGTGTGCCTGGCTGCATTACTACCGTTACGGGCAAGCCCCTCTCCGCCAGATCCACTGATGCTTCTTCCACTGTGTCATAAGTTTTAGTCTCCCGTCGAAAAACACCCGAGTCGAGCTGGAAACAAGGTTTGAAATCTCCGCGTTGTTGTCACGCAGAATCCTCCAGTATATCTCCAGTATTCCCTTCGTCTGGCCAGTATTTCAGGTGCGTGAGTACGTGGTCGAGGTTAATTTTGTTGTTGTTCCACATAAAGCCTTTCTTCTCCCACGCCACTTTCAGCACTTCTTCTTTTTCTGTAGCTCAGGAATTTGACTACTATTGATCTGGGCTGGCTGTCTGCTGGAGGCTGTGGCGCTAACGCCCTGTGTGCTCGTTCAATCTGTAAGTCCACAGTAGACGGAATTCCCAGATTCTCTCGTAGTAACGTCTCCACAAATGTCATAACTGCTGCCGGAGGACCTTCTGCTCCTTCTGGAACCCCGTAAATCCTTACGTTCTCCCTACGGGAGCGCCCCTCTAAGTCCGTTAACTTTAGCTGGAGCTTCTCTTGTAGCTTTAGCAGTTCTGCCATCACATCCTCCACACCTTGCACTCGGTCTTCAGCGGTTGCAAGCCGTGTCTCTGCTTCATCCAATCTCGAGTTTATTTTTGTTATTTCACCCTTAATGTCGTCCAGTTGTTGCTTATTGTCCTTACGGAAGCCCGTTAGTTCGTGGAAAACCTTCGTTAAAGTAATCTCTTCTTTGCCATCCATGCTCTCAGCTTCCTTGCTAGCCGAAATGCTAGTGCTAGCCTGTGCGTGTTCGTCGACATTCCTATCAACTACCTGGGCGGGCTTTTTAGTCTTATTCTTGGATGCCATCACTCTCCCCTTTCCTCACTTTGACTTTATAGCACTAATTCACTGCGTATTTTGACTTCTGGGGTTTTTTATTCTCAAATTTGTCGTCGGAGATTTTCTAAGCTGCCATCTCTGGTGGCGACCCGGAAGCAATCCAGCTATAGGTAGTATTAGGTAGTATTTAGTTATTTAAAATACATGTGTGTTGAATTATAAATAAGTTTGTATTTGCCTGCCCTCTGTCATATCACTCTTTGCCACTTTTTTTTTTCTCCCCTTCCCCCAGGTGTTCGAATGAGAAGGGTTATTTCTCTGTGTCGGAGAAGTGCTCAGACTTTTGTCAGGACGACTTGGCTGATGATGATATCATGTTGCTGGACAACGGCAAAGAGGTAACAACTAATCATAAATTTGTTAGAATTTCTACACTGGAACCAGTTAGATTATAATATTTCACTCATTACAGTGTGAGTGTTCATTTTTTTTTTTGGTGTTTCTACCTCCCTTCCTTGTTTTCCCTCAGGTGTACATGTGGGTCGGTACTCAGACCAGCCAAGTGGAGATCAAACTTAGTCTCAAAGCCTGCCAGGTTAGTAAGAAACTGCATATGGGTTGTGTGTCTGTTTTTTGTGTGTGTGTGTTTATTTTGTGATTAAACTTTTTATTGTCCTAGCTCACACCTCACTAATCCCTCTCCTCCTCCTGTTCCTCTCCAGGTTTACATCCAGCACATGCGCTCTAAGGACCCTGAACACCCCAGGAAGTTGCGACTGGTGCGAAAGGGAAATGAGCCCCATTGCTTCACGCGCTGCTTCCACGCCTGGGGAGCGTTCAAAACTCCACCTGCATAGACAAACACTCTTTATGTCTCAAACATGCACAGAAACGCTCACAAATACATGAATATGATTCGCTATTCGCCATGCAATTTTCTACCAGTAAGATGATGATGTCTATGCCTAAACCCAGCTTTACCTGAGCTCTGATTCCTTCCCTGTATCCTGCTCAGCACTGCTGTTCAGCAGCATCTTGACCAACAGGTTACTGTCAGTCTGCCTACAAAAACATAAAATCAGATTTAAGTTTAGCACAACAGTAAAAGTTCTTCTGGCTAAGAAGCTGCTGGCTGTTTCCTGTCTATGGAAACAAATGGCAAACTATCACTTTTTTTCTATACGCTTTTTTTTAGCTGCAAGTCTGAATACTGTTGTCACATAAAAAGGAAGAGAATTATGTTTTGAGATAAAATAGGTCTAAGGTGTACAGAGGCTTTATAAAAACCCGAAGGGAGGCGAATCCCCTAACATATCGATCTGTTTTGCTGCTTTCAGGGGCTTGGGCTGCATGGTCAATAGTTTTCACTGGAGCTGACTAAAGAGCTCATTACTACAGGGTTACCCACCTCCATGCTTGGTGCCATTTTGCACAGCTCATTTGACTCAGTTTAGGGCAGCAAAAGCTTGATTTTACAGTTTGTATTGGGTTTTTTTCATCATTAAGGGACTGAACGGAAAACAGCACTATAATTGTTTTTCTAAGGAATGTTGGTTTATACATATACTTTTCTGTTGTGCGATCTAAACATAGTTATGTTTTTGTGTTTGCCCCATGCGCCTTCATTGAAATGGGGACTGCCCCTTTCCCACAGTCCATGTGGTCACTGTTCTCACCTCCTCTAACTTGTGTACTTATCTGAGTGAGCAAATTACTGTGCAAAGCATCTTTGCACAGGAATTTGCTTTTGCCATGTGAAGGTTAAACAGTTAAAATTTATCTGGCCAAAGCAATCTTGAGCAGAGATCAGGGTGCAAAGTATAGATTGTGAGGTCGAGCCTAGTTTTATGTGTAACTTTAGGGACAGATGTTTTAAAGTGCAATCAGTAAAGCCTGGGAGATACTGAAACTAAATAATACTGTATTCTTCTATGTTACAGGCTGCATTCAACTTGTCAAATGTTTATTTTCTAAGGATATGAAGAGTTTCCAAAATTTTGAATTGTGTAATCATTTTTGGGGAAAAAAGTGTTTACAGTTCTACAAATTCAAAAAATTTGACATTTATTTTAAAGTGTTGCTTTCTTTTTTCAAATAAATTTATTGTTTTGGAACAAAACTCTTTATTAGCAAATTTTGATGGGAGATCTTTTGAGAGACATATCCTAATAAATATAGTGGCCTCTGGTTCCTCTGATCTTAAATCACTAATTTGTTATGCAGATGAGTTATCAGTTTAAACAGTACAAGATCAGTGCCTACAGGGGTCAGCAAGAACTGCTGCAGTGCTTGTGATTATGTGACCTGTGTAGTCCAAGCAAGATGTTTGTTCCCAAATGGTTTCAACTTCCAATTTTTTGTTTCTTTATATTTTGTGGGGTGAATTGTATGCCTGGTAGTGTTTGAGTCCTATGCGCATATGTATTTGTGTGTATATGAATATGTGCACATGCGCTTGATGCCACTGCAGATGCTTTATTTATGTATTTTATATAAAAATAAAATCTCACATCACAAATGAAACAAAATAACTTGTTTTATGACCTTTAGAGGTGCTGGTAAACATTTTATGAGGCTGAGATTTCCCTGTTTCCAGTGTTTATGCTAAGCTAACTGGCTGCAGCTTAACATTTACCATACAGACGTGAATGGTATCAATCCCAACATTTAAGTTAGCATTAACTCTCAGCAAGAATGCAAATAAGCAAATGAACTCCATTGATTTTACACATCAAAGTGTGTTCACAGGACTTGTGAAATACTACTGATGCTAGCTAGCTAATGTCAACAAATGCCTCTTGTGACTCCAGAGGGAGCTGTGCAAAATTTGATAAATTGCCTTGAAATTGAGTCAGCGTCTGTTGGGGATGAAACTACAAGTTTGAAAATGAGAATAATTTGGGGGTGTGGTAAAACAAGTGAACTTGCCAGACCACTTCTGCTTGAGGCCTGCAGGCAGTCCCTAGCGACATTTCGTGGCATTTCGTTTTTTATTTTCAATCCATTTTGGCAGTGTTGAATATATATAGCTCATATTTCCCAGAAGATATTCTTTTTGGATAAATTTTGAAATTGTAGTGTCATTTCTTAAACTAGCTTAAAATGGCTAAGAAACGCAACAACCGACACATTTGTCCCTAAGGACAAAAAATGCCACATTGAAAACCATTGAAAACACCTTTTTAGATCACCCATTTATCCTGACCTAAACTGATGCATTCCTTTATGTTAATATTTCATTTTACACTACTAGCTTTAAATTTTTGATTTTTATATATGTCCACCAGTTTATGCTACTTTTTTCCCTTTTACAGCATATAGAGAAAATTCACATTTTTTAGCTGTTTTCTGCAGGGTGCCTTGCCCCTGAAATGATATGTGTGTGTCATATTGATGTTGGATAATGGTGTCTGTGTAAAAGACAGGTCTATGTGTGTGTGCACGAGTGTGTATGCGCATGCTTGTGTCCAACTTCATCTTCAAAATCTTTTCTCTTGACAACATGACGGTCTGCTGCACACTCTGCATTATGTACTAATTCATCAATGAAAACAATGAGCAGTGAGAACCAAAACAAAATGGGGACTTTGTCTTTGTTCTTATTCAGGTTGTTTATGCAGGAGCACTGGAGCCATGGTTATACACTCACTATCCACTTTATTAGGTATACCTTGCTGGTACCAGGTTGGAGACCCTTTGCCTGCAGAACTATCTTAGGCCGGTATACACGGACACGGGTATTTTGAGTTTTTCCTCCTTTGTAAAAAAAAAAAATTCTGTCTACATGAAAATGCAAAACACGCTATCAAGCGCTGCCAAGAGCATGCCAAACCACCAGATGGCTATGTGACCCTACATGTGAAGCCATGCTGGCCAATCAGCGTCTAATAATATTGTAAACAAAGCAGGCAGTGGCGTACAATCTGACATCAAACACAGCAGATAATGGAGCACGCACTCTTACATCGCAAGGCAAAAACTCCAGTTTTACTGTCAACACAACAACACTGCCACCAGCATTTCTGAAAATCTTCACCTTGGCAGGAGTCTTTACAAATGTTTGGGTTCAGTGACCTGATACGTTTCCATGTGTACGGTACGAACGGCCAAACCGCATAGAAAAAGTCACGGTTTTGAAAATACCTGTGTTCGTGTAAACAGGGGCCTTAAGTCTTCTTGGCATATTTGAAACAAGGTGTTGGACACATTCCTAAGAGACTTTGGTCCGTATTGACATGATAGCATGATGTAGTAGTAGTAGTAGTAGTAGTAGTAGATTTGTTAGCTGCAGATTCATGATAAGAATCTCCCCTTCCACCACATCCTAAAGATGCTCTATTGGATTGAGATCTGGTGACTGTGGAGGCCACTGGAGTTCAGTTGACTCAATGCCATGTTTGGGAAAGCAGTTTGAGATGATATGAGCTTTGTGACATGGTGCATTATCCTGCTGGAAGTAGCCATCAGAAGATGGTAAACTGTGAAAGGGACGGACATGGTCTGTTGCCTTTTTGTCATCTCAAACCAGTCTGCCCATTCTCCTCTGACCTCTGACATGAACAAGGCATATTTGTCCACACAACTGTATATTCTCTCTTTTTCAGACCATTCTCTGTAAACCCTATAGGTGATTGTGCGTGTAAATCCCAATAGATCAGCAGTTTATGAAATATTCTGACCAGCCCGTCTGCTACGAAGTCACATATCTTCTTTCTTCCCCATTCTGATGTTTGAAACGCGTTATGTAAACCTAATGGCATTTAAAGGGTTAAAATCCCCCAAACATAATTAATGTTTGATATGTATATTTCAGGCTGAAGTAGCTTTGAAAGATTGAGTCGTTTAAAGTGGAAAAAAATATATATTTATGATATTTTTAGAGCAGTTTTTGGGAAAAAGCCATTTTTTGTCATTAGGGACAAATGTGTGAGTTTTCCTTAAAATGTGACACTGTAAAAAAAATAACAATGCATCAAAATCAATGTTGCTGCCAATCAGTGACCCATCCCAGCCCCTGATAATAATAATAATTGAATACTCCTTGAATTATATTTTATGGAAATTATTTTAGTTTTTTGTTTTTTTCCCTAAAAAACATAGCGGAGTTATGTTAACAAAATGGCATTTACAGGGTTAAAATCCCAAAAATATCATTCATATTTGATATGTATATTTCAGGCTGAAGTAGCTTTGAAAGATTGAGTCGTTTAAAGTCGGAAAATTTTTTTTTTTTTTTTAGTGTACACCAGTTTTTAGGAATTTGCCATTTTTTGACGCTAGGGACAAATGTGTAAGTTTTTTAAAGGGACTCTTAAGGGCTACATTAGCTGCTACTAGCATAACCCACTTGACAGAACTTCATTTGCAGACATTCAGCAGACAAGTCCCATAGAGAGAGAGTAAATAATTTTATTAACATTCACAATTCTTCATCAGCCAAAATGCTAAATGATTCCTACACACAAAACTGAATGACAGTAGAAACAAATTCCTTTTAATTGTGGAAATTTTAAAAGTAAATCGTGCCAGATGTAGCATTAAAGAGTTAATTATTTGTGAACCAAAGCACCAAAAGCTAACACAAAAGTAAAAAAAGCATTAACATGACGATTCCTACCTGTTGCGCTACATTAGTTAATAGTGAGGTCCCTTTTTACTTGTGTTTAATCTGAGTTGATCAAAAAGCTTGAATACTGAGTGGTTTTTAGGCTCCAACAGCTTCTAGAAGGTTCTAACGTTTCACTATCATGGGCTTGCTGTTATAAACCTGTCTTCTGTAAACCTAGCTATAGATAATGTATATATATATATATATATATATATATATATTTGTTTTTACACAGTAAAACTTTTTTTTAAAAAAGGGGGTTGAAAATACTGATGACCAAAGCTCTGCATTTAGCAAATATTACCCAGAATGAACCAAATCACAGAAACCCAAAAAAAGAAACCTCCTGGGTTCATCATAGTGTACACAGTACATTACACTTGGCATTCAGACCGACTTTGCTTCCCTCGCCACACTTCCCTGAGTCCCTTCAAAAAGATTTCTGCATGAGTAACCTTAACAGAGGAGGGAGGACTTAACTTTAGATCCTTCATTTTTACCACATCCTTTACCTTCGCCCCCTTCTCTTTATTTTTGTATCACAGAGAACACTTATCTTCATCAATCCCCAGAAAATAAGAATAAAAACAAATTTCTCTCAAATGCTGATCACAGTGAACTCTGAGCTCTTCAAACAGACCATCACTGTGTCCTCTGTGCAACAATACTGCTGGTGTCACCTTCATATCAGATGGTCTACGTGAGACAAGCTTTCTTATGGTACACATGAGAGGACAGTGATGTCACAAGGTACAAGAGCGCTTTAAAACTGGAGGTGCAACCAGATGTTTCTCTGACTTCGCTGAATATGAGGCTGATTAAAAGAATTCACTGCAGATGTGTTGTACCAATAGACCTCCATATTACAGTCCTGTGGCATCACTGCCCTCCTGCCATTGTTACACACAGCACTATCTGTCTGATAAAAAACTGAATAAAAGAGGTAAAGAACGTATTTGCAACTCAGGCCATACATGTAGCAATAAGGTAAAAATATCACATCCCCTAAATCCGCTTTAGTCCTAAACACATAGTACCACCTGCGTTTCCCTCTTCTTTTCACCAGTTGGTTCCCTGAAATCGGTGTGAATTCATTCCTCTTGCATCCCCCACTCTATTTTTCCATTAAAATATCTTTACAAGCCATACAAAACAGATTTAATAAAGCATCAATATTTGCAGTATAAATCACCTTTATTATATCCCATCCCTCAGTTTTTTTTCTAAACACCAAGAGAGTAGACAGAGAGCTGCTCAAACCTTGGTGGTGGTGTGCTTGTGTGTGATAACATATTGGCTCACTGATTTGGAAACTGATTTAAGCACCATCTCAACCCACAATGGGTGAGGCAATTCAACTGCCCTTAATGGCGCCTCGGAGGGGAAGAATTCAAATGCTACAGCTGTTAAAACTCAAATATTCAAAATACTTGTTAGTCAGTTCATAAACACGGGTCATTCACAGGGCTGTGGTGGTGTTAAGCAGCGTGCAGAACAATCCAACACATCCACTAATATGCATGAGAAATCAACTAACACATTTAGCGGCTGACTTCCAGTTCCAACTGTGAGGAGACCTCAGACCGATCCCAGCACACCACAAGATTGTGGATAGAAAAAAAAAACAAAACACAGAAACGTCACTGGTAAGTCTCCTATGTCGAATGCAACAGCCCTTTCCTCAAAGGCTAAGCCACAGTCATCAAGCCCGGTGAGCAATCAAGTCACCAGGGGAAGGCCCAAAAAGGAACAATCGCACAGAGCGTCGACATGGACGACAGAAATTCCAGTTTTCAGTTCTTGAAATCAGGATCATTGGCTCCAGGTCCATCCAGGCGGCACGCTTTGCTAACTAGGCTGTGTCCATGTGAGAGGAAATGTCAAGTTTCCAAAGTGGTCATAGAAGAAGAAGAGGGAGGGACCACAACCAGAGTCTTTAATGCTGTATTCTTTCTCCTCTTCCCCGCAGTTTGTGCCAGGTTAACAGGAGAGTGCAGCGTGCTGGCTGGGGGCTCCACAGTGGGCTGACGGGAGATGTTTGTGGTCCAGCACTGAAATCCATTCCATCCAGACCACTTGGGCCCTCCCTGTAATACTTCAACAACAACCAGAAGACAGAATGAGCAAAGAATGGTGCATTTCTTGAAGCTTTTGACCTTAATTGGAGATTACCAGCTGTACACCTCTCTTGTTTATTTTCACATCTACAGCGTAAAAAAACTAAACAACTTTAGTTAAACAGTTAAACTCAATTATCTTCTACTAGCACATAGTATATGTATCAGATGCACTTTACCTGTTGCTGAAAATATTAGTATATTAATCAATTGACAGAATATTAATTCATAGCAAGCTTAGTGATTAAGTACTTCATCAAATGTTTAAGTGATTTATCAAAATGCTTCAGCCTAAGGCTGCACAATTAATCAAATATTGATCGTGATTACAATTTTAGCTTCCCACAATTAAATGAACATAATCAACGGTGATATCGCCGTTTAAAATGCATGCTCCACTCATGGAAAATTTGGCAGTGCAAACACGTGGGCAGCAAAGTCCATGTGTCCACATGTGTCCGTTACGCCACGGCTGACGGAGCTCGTCGCAGAATGACGCAGAGAATCCGTTCAATTTTCTAAATAAAACACCCTGTGCATACTTCCGATCACTGTTAAAACATACACGAGAGCAGAAATTTAACTACATAGCCTACTCAATCATAGAAGAGGCATAAAAATCAAGCACTGATTACCAAATTAGCAAAATCTAAACATGTCAGCAAACTCAAGCAGAGTAGAAGCCATTGGTAAAAGCACAAAATAATAACAAGCAAGCTATGTGCTCAGTTCCTGTAAGAAGTTAACGCTGTGCAGAGGACGGACAAAACCGTGACGCAGCAGTAGCAGGACTCAGTGGACTTTCCGGGTAAAATGGGGTTTTTGCTTCTAGGAGAAGATGCACTTTAAGGACCAGTCTTATTTTGATGCAACGGTTTGTACATTAGCAGAAATGCAGCACAACATGTATGTGAAAACAATTGGCTGTTTATTTAAATTTTAAAGTGCAATAAAAATATTTTGTCCTTAAATCATTGAATAATTGTGATAAATAATCCTGATTTCAATATAGATTAACTAATCGTGTTTACCATTTTGGCCAAAATCACACAGCCTTTTAAAAATGTTTCTGCTGCTCTACTTTTTTATTGTATAATATCAAAATATTGACAGTAAATTGAAGATCTGTGTGTTTTGGACTCTTGGTCTGAAAATAATCATTTTGAGGACGATTTTATGGATGAAAAGAAAATGAATAAATTAAAAGATGATTGGCAGATTCATCAATAATGAAATGCCCCAATAAGCATTTAACAAAATATAAAATGACTAAAACTGTATATAAAATGAATACATACAATCACATACAATACAAATAATTACAAATAGAACTAGAACTGCAAGCAGTTGTAAACGGGGTCCAAGCCCCCCGGGGCAAGCTGCCCCCCTCGCCCAAACGCGTTGACCTCGCTTATAGCGCCCCTAGTGGTAGAAATGTGCAAATTTTTGCGCCTGAGTTACTTGCAGGGGCTTGTACCTACCCTGTGAGTTTCGCATCCCTAGCAGTTACTGAGTTACTGAGTGGAATTAGCGGCGGAAGAATAAATAAAATAATAATAATAATAATAATAAAAACAAGAACGAAAACAATAGGGTTCCCAGCCACTTCGCAGTACTGGGAGTTCCCAGCCAGTTTCGGGCTTGGACCCCTAAATAAAGGAAATCAAGTACAGAATGTGAAGTTAAGGTGTATTATTTATATTTTTCAGATGGTACCAGCAGAGGGCAGCAGAGAGCTTTAAAAACAGTCTTGTTGACAGACACAAAAGTAGGAAGACGTCAGCGACCATTACCTCCTGACTCCAGTGAGTGCTGAGAGAAATGCAACTGAATGGATGACTGCACTTCATGCAGAGCAGGTTACCACTACACACGCATCATTTTGTAACCAGTAAAGCTCCCCTGTTCCAGTCAATTAAACGATAAAGACATCTTTTCTGTCATTACACAACCAAGATCCAACTGTGACAATAATCATATTTCTTTTGCCAAATCCAGTAGCCCCCCCATCTGTTTTTACCAATATGTGATTTTGTTTTGTTTTTGGTAAAGAAGGCTACTTTGGAGGAAACTTAGAGTGCTGGTAACCACTGTAAAAAAGCTATTTGCATGGAGCCTCAGTAAATGTTAAGACTGCTCCATTTTTGGATAGTGTTCTGCCCTACAGCAGGGTCAGTTTCAGCCAGAAAAAAAATAATAAAAAGAAGATAGAACTGCAAGGAACTAAATCTGGGGAAAATGGTACAGTGAATAAAGAGGCTACGCAAAGTCCAGTCCATGTGTGTGTTCAATCAACCTCAATGAAAAAGATTTCTGCTCCGCTGCCATTTCAAAAAGACACAGTGGAGGGGAAAATAGAAAAGAGGGCTTGTTATTGGAATGCAGCGCTCAGACAGAACAACTCTTTGAAGTTTCCACACCCTGGTCCAGCTCCATTAGAAACAGGTGTGTGTGTGTGTGTGTGTGTGTGTGTGTGTGTGTGTGTGTGTGTGTGTGTGTGTGTGTGTGTGTGTGTGTGTGTGTGTATCCGTTCCCATATACCCAGTGTCGTGTCTAAGTGAGTGTGAACTCACGCATCAGCTCATACTAGTGTATTTGTGTGACTTCAGGGGGTGATGTGCTGCATAGTAACTGGAACAAATACCTCACCTGTGTTTGTGTTTGTTTCTCATCTGTTCAGTTAATGAGGATGCCAGTTGAGCGTCCATCCTCCTCTTTAATGTTCTTTAGGTTATTCTCCGCCTCGTCCACAGTGCTGCATGGCACACGCATAAACCACAAGTTAATTCTTGTCTATAAAGAAATCAAAAGGCTAAGAGCACATTTTAAACAGTGCGAGCTCGGCTCGGTGTACATGTAAACGTTGCATGTATGCCTACGTTAGAAAATCCCTGACATCCTCCACAGTGATTTCTCCGGTGGAGTCGAGGGTGAGGTCAGCACAGCTAAGGGGGGAGTCCAGCGGGGTGTCCAGGAGGGGGGAGGACAGGGCGCTTGGAGGCTCTTCTGGTTGCCCTGTGAGGGAGAAACACAGAGTCGGGGGGCTGAAGCATGTGTTTACATCTGAGTGACTGATAGTGGTGTGTGTTGCCACAGGACTTTAATTGGCTCTGAAATGTTTCCCAGTAATGTCAGATTGAGTCAATAAAATTTTGGGGAGCAGTTTAAAAACACAGCTTTATAATAATTTGGTTAAAGAGTGGATCCAACAAACAATCAGTCACATCGCGCTTGAATGTAATAAAGATGAACACAGACCCAGCACAAATGAAGATGGCTGAAATCTGAGTTGAGCTGAGCACGCTTTCTTCATTTTGTAACACTGGTTGAGGCTGTGAGCCCAAACATGTTGGTTTAACATTAAATTTTCTTTTCTCTTTGATAAGTTTGCTGTTGCTAAAGTCCATCTGTCTTTTTTAAATATCAAGCCAAGTCTAAAACTACTGCTCAAATTAATGTTTTTTTTTAAATCAACAATGGGTCATATGATTACTTATAATGTAAAAGCAGCTCTTTCCCTCTTTCAGTGTCTTTCGGCTCACTGTTTTAGTTTTCTGGCCCGCAAATTTGTTTGGGTTCTCTCTCACCCTTTCATAGAATAATGTCCAGCCACAGCAGGCAGCTGTTTTAAGCAGAACAGTACTATAAATTCACAATATCTGCTCAACACCAAACTGCTGACAAGCCAAGTTAGCTGGGAGAATCCCCCTCAGGAGTCGGGGGAGATCAAATCAGAACTAAAAGGAAAAGTAAATATTGGAGACAAAAATGACTCCAAATGAATGCTAATGTGTGTTAGATGTGTAGAGTAAATACAGGCAACTGTTTGCTCACTAGTTTCACATTACAAGGTGATATGATGTCAACGTTGTATTTACAGCTTTTGCACTGACGCCCAGTGGCCAAACAATAAATTAACATTGGTTTAACAGAACACGCCACGAAACCAATGCAGCAGGATAAGAGATCTTTTTTTTGTTATACTACACGTTCTTCCTTGTCAATCCTTACATTACCCACAATGCAGCTCCACTGCAGACAGTTGGTGTGTTATGCTAGTAAGGGCTAATGTTGCTCCGAGCGTCAAGCAGAGATGAGTAGCGCGGTACAGAGGTCTTTCTCACACTCATTGCACACCCTCAGATTTTCATTTTCAGACTTGTGGTCCCCAACAGACACCGACTCAAGACTCTCGTCACATAAGCAGTAGCACTGTGTAAAATCAGCCAGTTCCCATTTTAAGTATTTTGGGGGATAGTTACAGAAAAGACTAATTCAAATATAGCTCCAAAAACAGTGCCACAATTATTTCCCCCTTTCCCTCCCTCCCAAAAGGACAAGGACATTTTTAAAAACAATTTTTTTTTAAAAGAGGTCAGCACCTGTACCTGTTTATGAATTCCCTGTTTTGTTAAACCTAACAACTTGTCTACAACAAATGTCGTGCTGTAGATATTCACAATAAAAGACAATGTTAACCAAGTGGTTTTGATACATGGTACAATTTTTTATCGGTTTCTTCCAAGAAACAAACTTGGAAACAAACTTATCATGGTGCTTGTAAAAAAAAAACCAAAAACATTCTCTGTTGCCTACATGGATAGTTGTTAAAAGTCTGAATCCCAGGTGAAAGGCCTGCTAGGACATAAACAAACCCTACTCCGGTCTCCACAACAGCCATCATTTCCTGCCAGGGAAGGAGGTGCTGGGCAGGAGAGGCAACTGGGGTATACTGAATGGTTACCATGGAGACAGGAAAAGGACCCCTGCAAGGCCTGCTTAGAGTTTAAGAGGCTCAGAGAGAGAAGAGAGAGTGATGAAGAGGGAGAATAGGAGAGAAAAATTGAGGGGGGAGGAGTGTGTGTGTGTGTGTGTGTGTGTGTGTGTGTGTGTGTGTGTGTGTGTGTGTGTGTGTGTGTGTGTGTGTGTGTGTGTGTGTGTGTGTGTGTGTGTGTGTGTGCCTACCCTCAGCCTGACCCATCTGGTTCTTGTGGGTTCCGTTTGCTTGCGGCTGCGTCGTTGTGCCATCGCTAAGGAGACACATGAGCACTCAGCATTTGCTTTGGCAGTAGGTGAAGAAATAATAAAGCAATAACAGTAAAAGTATAATTTCTTTGGTTTCACATGCAGCCGAGTGCCTCAGGCTGGTGTTAACCCAACAGAAAGCTTTAGTGGTTTCCAACGTGGGGTCCAGGACCCACCAAGAGTCCTAACTAGGCTGGTTGAAGAATAGGCAGAGGGTGCCTAAAATATTGCAAATCAATGGCCGGGTAGGCCATAAGCATTTTTTAAATAAACAAAGTATGTGGATTTGTCAAGTAGTTAATTTGCTGGATTAGCTAACAGCAGACATTCCTGTCTGATTATTTTAAAAAGTTATGAAATGATTTCTCCCCAAAAGTACTGTATTACACATATTGTGATAGAGGATTCTTTCCACATCACCTAACTCTGGTGTGTGTGCACCCGTGTCTGTTACCTGGCAGGTGTGGGCTCTAGCGGTCGGTCCAGCTGAACAGAGCAGAGCGGTTCAGTGAGGACCTTGGCGGACAGGGAGAACCTCTCGTACTCTGAGGGAGAGATCAGGTAAAACCCTGTGTAGAAAAACAGACAATTAGACAGTTACGACTTTAAACCTGTGATTCATTGCGAACGATTTTCTATTGTAAAAAAAAAAAAAATTACACTTTGTGCAAACTGCCCAAACTGTCTTAAGAACCACAAACAAATTTCCATTCACCGCCACTTTAATGGGATGAAGAAGTAGACAAAATATTTGGTTGTGATCTGCGTGAAATGACTCGTTAACCTGACCTGCTTTGGCCTCTTTCTTGATGTGAACTTAAATGCCTGAATAAGAGATTTTTAATTTAATTTAAAATCAAGCATGTTTTCATCACCCTGTCCGTTCTTGGTGAAGACGCAGGACGCAATGCCGCTGATGTCTTCTTTACGGATGCAGTCGTAGCGAACCTAAAGACACACAAAACAGGCATCAAGTACCAGAACATCAGACAGTGATCTAAATATACAAATCATGCAGACACAAACTGTCCAAATTAGACTTTGGTCGTTTTCCAATACACACATGCACACAATCCGTAAACAAACCCTACCTGTGGTCGCAGGCCAGGTATGTTAAAGAGGTGCATGTCGCCCAGGTTTGTGAGACAGACCAGTGTGTGTTCGCTGTAGTCTTCTTGCGCTGTGGAGCTGAAGACCACCAGGGCCACTTTCCTTACCCGACAGCCTTCGTGCGCCGTCAGCTTGAACTTGGTCTTAGCGCTCACCTTGGGGAGAGAGAACACCTGGAGAGAGAGCAGAGTGGGACATACTGGATTTAGAAATAGAACATTGGCGTTTGGCCGTCACATAAGCTGATGTAAAAATAAATGGGACAAAGTAAACGAATTGAACTTTATAAAAGGAAAAGATGAGACAAACAGGCGTTTTATGTGCAACACAATATACTACAGGTTTCCAGCCTTTACCTTGAGCTGTTCCTCTGAGGCGATGAGGACAGAATGAGCGTTTGTCATATCAGGAGCAATGGCGAGGTCTTGGGAGGCTTCGTATGGGTCTGGTAACGGTTTCCCCCGGCCGTCCAGTACTGAGATCGACACCACGGGGGCCCTGTGCATCAGCTGGATCTCTTTACCCAACACTGCCTCCACACATACACTGCTCTCGCCCGCTCCTCCACGCTCACACACACGCCCAGAGCCCACGCCAGGGACCTCCAGAGCGTAGGCATACACGCTGCCTGAGTTGGTGCCCGCCCATAGCGTGGGGCCATGGTGTGTACCTGGTAGATACGGAAACGCAGCACATGCAGTCAGTGCTGTGGAAATGTTGGTCTGATGTGATACAGTTAAATTCTCCCCACACACTTCTGGGATTTTCCTAACTCCAAGAGAAGTAAATGATATTGAGAAGTCCTACAAATTATTTTAAACACTTAATCAAGGCTGTATTGTTATATTCAGAGTTTCATATTCAGTTTATAATATCAGCGAGTAAGTAAACACACCGTCACGTAGGAAGGTGTCAGCGAAGCAGAGACATCGAACCACTCCGGATAGCGAGTCGTCTGCAGACCGGGGTTCAATCCTTCGCTGTACCGGAGCCACATCCTCTTGCTCTGCCAGAGCAGCGTTGGCCTCCTGGACCTGCACACAATGCAACGCAAAATGGAGAACTCCAGTCAGTCAGTCAGCCTGCATGTTCTGTACGTAGGTGTGTGTCTCTTACTATCAAAAAGAAACGAGTCATATACCTTGCTGGTGGTTGTGGTGATGGTGCGTTTCTTCCCCGACACCCTGCTCTTGCGGATGCGACGGAAGCTCTGTCGTAAGGACTTTTTCAAGGACTTGACTCTGGACAGGGGGCCTTCCATTGCCAAGGAGTCATTAGGGTGCAGGGTACACCTTAAGAGGACATAAAAGGCAGCATGGTGATGCTTTTTGGATCACACAATATGGTCAATGTGGCAGCTTGTCTGTCAGTTTTTACTGACATTGGTCAAAAGAAATGCGATGCACGTTGTTTTCAGCTTCTGTTACTATCATCAAATTGTGACTGAGTGTTGCAGCATGTGTCTGTTATGTAGTTAACATGTATGTGCCAGTAATTTAATCAGAACAGAAGGAAAGAATTTAAGGAAAAGACACTTGAATCATAATGTGGATGTTTCAACCGAAAAATAATAATTTTAAATGTCATATATTTCATTGACACTCTTCTCTATACCAAAATTATTTTTTTCTCTATATTGAAAAAAATAATATATGTATTTGCTAGTGCTATTGACAGTTATTTGTAATGTAATGTTTCAATATTGTTTGCTCCTGCCTGGGGACTGCAGATGGAAGCATTAGCATTTGCTAACTCTGGTACAAAACATCTTTTCGTAAGATTAATGTATTTTGTACATTGTCCCTGACAAATAAAACGAAACGAAAAAAAAACAAAACGAAAAAGTAAAGGAAAGGGATACTGAGGAGTAGCAGGGGCTTAATATGTAGTAAATGTTCCAAAATGTCAGTTCTTTAACAATGAGTACACAACCTGAGGGGTGTGTATGTGTGTGCATGTCTCAAACCTGGCCAGCACAGCATTTCGCCTGTGGTAGTCGAACAGGCCAAATCCATGACTCGTCCCGAAAGAGATCAGGTTCCACTCGGCATGCAGAGCCACCGCTGTAACGGAGGCCGGCGGCAGGCACTGCACCAGCACCAGCGGCTGAAAGCCAGGAGGGAAGGGGGCGGGTTTAAGGCGCGGCTCCAGCCTGTCATGGCCCTTCCAGGTGAAGCCCTCCCTGTCCTGTAGCAGGTCAACCACTGACACGTCCACAAAGTGGTCTGAACGCTCATCACTCAAACCCAGAACGATCACCTGGAGAGACAGAGGAAGTCTCTCTTATTTCAGTACCTGTTTATGTTTTAAACTATACAAGAGAAATCTGCAGCAGGCATTAGTATGATAATTAAAGAGCATGGCTGTGTTTTATTTTTTTCTGGGAAATGTCTGACAGCAACACTTTGACCCGTGTTGCATGAGCTAGTTTCTCAAATTATTACAAGTGTAAATGCCTAGCCATAAAATGGAAAAGGATTTTAAAGAGAAAAAACAAATTCCTCATCACTTTAAAGAAACAGCAGAAAGGGAAGGTGGAGGTATTGAAAAAAAGTTAACAGCTGTATAAAAGGTATTAATAACAGATGGTTTATTATCAGCGGGGAGCTCTGCTGTACTTTTTGCTCTGTGCAGGGCTCACAGAAAAGAGCCTGAATATTCACTTACCAGGAGGTAGCTAAGTGCCTTTCTAAATGCGCTGCAGTCAGTGAATGTTTTTTTATTTGGTATGAATATTCATAGTCTTCATCCATATTCATGGTCTCCCAAAAGATCAACGCTAATGTTTTCAGATCCTTTCCTCTATCAGGCCAAAGTTTCCACTTGTACACAGAAATATCAAAATCAGAAGAGGAGTTTATCATGAAATGTTCTGAGCACATTCTCCACTGGGCATGAAACTTTTTAAAAAGTTGAGCACTAGTTCATTTTAAGTATTTTTTTATTGTGTTACACATTCAACCCCACTATTACAAAAGCTGCATTAGCAAAACTGTCAGTGTGTTGATTCTACTGTGTTACTGGATGAGTGCTAACACTCAGGTACAGTCTGTGGGGACTTTTAGTCTTGTCAAGAATAACAAACTTCCACTTAATCCAGCTACACCTATCACAGCTGATCGGCTATGAAATGTAAGAGCGCTTGTGTGATTGCAGCTGCAACTCAGCACCTGACAAGTTAATCAGTTAGCTTCATCTCATCCAGAGCAAACACAGCGCAAGGCTATTTATTTACTTTCAGCTTAAGTAGCCTCTTCATATGTGTCATTAGCAAATTAACTGTTGGCAAGCAAAGATACAGTAAATTAAATTGTTCTTCATTACCACCTGGCAAAGTGTGTATTGTATTAACCAGCATTATTTATGTGTTTTTTTTATTAAGTGAGTGACTGCTGCATGTATACGGTATCTTGCCTTACACAGTAATCCATACAAATCAAATGATAACAAAACAGTGTTCTCCCACTGTGGAATTTTTATAGTACTATCAGCAAAAAGATTCTATTATCTATTATAATATTTTATTATATAACAACATATTAAACTTAAAAAAATATATTAAAAAATGTAAAACATAAAAATATAGAAATCACCACTCATTCACTACTCCCCCCCACCCCAATGCAGGGAGTTGCATGTAGAGGACTATATACACACTCGCATTATTAAAACCGTATCGGACACTACTCCGATCATTATTTTTGGCGTCGTAAATTATGTCATTGCTGTTGGATCAGTTGGTTGTCATGATATCACCAGCAAATTAGCATGTAAGCTGATCTACTAATGGTGTGCATGCAGAGTGACATCTTTCAAAAGTGCAAGATAGCACCTGTTGTTCATTTACTACTTTTGCCTTAATGAATACGCAATTTGCCAAAGTCTTCAGAATAATATTAACAACTTGGAAGACATTTTCTGGATTGTACATTGTAAAAATGACCCAAGGCAGTGTGTGACAGAGCTCAATATATTTGCATGTGTGTTTAAAGTGTATGTACATCTTTACCTGTCCAGCAGTTCCAGCCACCACCAGTTTGTTGCTGTATTTGCACAGACTGATCTTCTGGATTCCAAGCCTGGGGTCATCGCTGTACGGGTCAAAACAGCCCACCTACGCAGGAAAAAAAAAAAAAATACAAAACACACACACACACACACACAAGTTGGCATTAGCTCTACAGGGGTAGGTTAGTAGTTTATGGACCACATCGGTCCTTATCAGTGTTTTCTTCTAGACTATAAAACTTCACAAGTTCAGCCTTCTCTCTGAAACTTTCCATAACAGTTTTGTCTCATTCTACATATTCTGAACCCACCATAAATAAATTCAGATCAGGCAGACCAATGTCAAAATGCCCTTATGAAGCTCTCCTCCTTCCTCAACTAGGAATCTCTCTCGCTTCTTATTCTCTGCCAAACACAAGGACACCCCCCCCCTTTCCCCCACTCAGCAAATCATGGGCATTAATCTGTCTCTCACACACAGTAGGAATTTCAACAGAATCCCCTCTCATATGGGAGTTGTGTCTTGGCAAAACAAGGAGTAGGAGAACTCGGTCAGTAACACACACACACACAAAGAGTAGACTGATGGGTCTGGTTTTCATTACAGAGAAGAGAAAAAAGGGAAAGGCTCTTCATCCCATATGAGGGCCACATTCCTGAACATGCAGCTCTGTTACCACAGGATACATGAGGAAAGGTGGGGAGAGCCAAAGATTGAATGGGAAGGAAAGAAGAGAATAAAGAGAGAAAACAGGTCAAAGGCTAATTTAATCCATTTTTTACTGCTAAATGTACCACTCAAAATCAGTTTCTTCTCCTTTGTATTACCAATTTCCTCCATTAATTTCTCAACAGATACCAACTGCACCCACCCTAGTGAAGGAAAACAAAAAAGGACAAAAGCACAAACACTGATATGAATGAGTAAAACAGCCACACTTTATCTCTCTTTGCTTTAATCCTTGCCGATAAGATCCCAGATAATATATATACACACACACACACACCTATCTACCTATCTAACACTGAGAAACATTTCCAAATGTAGAACCAGCTGATTAAAATATTTATCCAGTGTTTTGCTTCATGACCCATATCCATTTCCTGTTAGTATCTACCAAAGCTGAACTACTCAGATTCCCTCAACATGAAGTTCTGCCTCCTGATGTCAAATCAGTTTATTTAAATGTAATTCTGTTCAGAAAACAGGCCGTTAAAATAGAATCAGACTGCGGTTCCTTCAGAGTCAAGTTTTAATAACAAAACAATGGGGTGGGTCTGTCTGAAAACCAAACATATGAAAACAACCAGATGAGAAAATTAGGCCACAGATGTTAGTGTTACAGGACTGACTGTGTAAAACACAGATTGTTTTTATTCCTACAGCCTGTAAAATAAGGTTCTGTACCTGATCTCTAGAGGAAAGACTTCTATTCTTACTTCAGTTCACCTCCTCTTGTGCCTTCCTCAGTTCTCACCTTCCTGAAGGGGGGCCATTCCTCCTCCTGCTGCATGTCGGAGTCGTTGCCAGGGTCCTGAGGATCGTCGCTCGGGTCACAGTCGGTGTGGAAGACATTGGCTGTGCTGAGTTTGTACAGAGGAGTAAGAGCAACACCTGACGCGTCCCAGAAACGAACGGTGCCATCTTCATGTCTGTAAAAATGCGAGATTTAAAGAAATATTTCTACAAAAATGCAATCATGATTTTAAAGCAATGCTGTGCAAATCAATCAAGATTGTGCAGGACTTGGGTATATGTCTGTTTTCCATTTTATTAGATAAATTTCATACAGTCCAATGAAATAATCCTAAATGCATCTGCACAGACTGATAAACTGCTGACTGTGTATATTTTAGGATCCAAGTGTTATTTAAATTAATAACCAGAAGAGTCTAAAGCCATGTTAGCGGCTCTCTGAGGCTGCACTTCGGCAAAGCGGTGCTTTGAGCTAAATGCTAATGTCAGAATGCTTATTATGACAATGCTAACAGGTTGATGTTAAGCAGTTGCAGTGTTTACCATGTTTAGCATCTGAGCTTAGTGTGTTCCAGTGAATCCTGTTTCACTTGTTTACATAGCTGTTTCTAGTTGTGCTATGCCAGTGCTAGTTCTGCCAAACATCTGTAGCTTTCAAAATTCTGCCAGTTGTGTCAGGATTTCCTTATTGCCATGGTATTGCTGATAAATACTGGTTTTCAGAGTTTCAGGACAAGTCACATGCAGATCCACTTTTATGCAGGATATCCATGTGCTTCACATCAAAAACGCAAAAAAATGTCAGCTTCTACACTTCCTACAAAGCAACGGATTTGTGTCATTAAAGAAAAATTAAAACTGGATCCACCTGCAGTGTGGACGCGGCCTGTAAATGTTTATATATCGTGTGTGTGTGCGTGCAGATACCCTGTCAACAGCAGCTCTTGTTGTTTGGGAGGAGGTGCCAGGTTTTTCCCTCCACATATGGGCCAACTCTGCACAAACGGACAGAGATTGGAGAAAAGTTTGATTCAATCATATTGAAAAGCTCCAGCAGAAACATTTCTCTAACCCTTTCCATATGATCGTAACCCCAGCTCAAAACGTACTGGCCCTGACACACAGAGGAATGCCCTTATGGACGAGGATGTGTACACAGAAACACATTACGCTCACAATGCTTTTGTTGGGTTTGCTCTGTTATAGTGCCAGTCTTTGGTTTGGCCTCACACACAACACACACACACACACACACACACACACACACACACACACACACACAGACAGACAGCGATGATTTACGAGCAAACCAGCTGTGTGTCTGTGAGTGTCTCTTTGTGTGGGTGCCTGTGTGTGTGTGTGTGTGTGTGGTGTGTGCTAGCCTAATCTGACACTGATCAAACAGCTGATCTAAGCTACAAAGCCTTTGCAAAGCCTTTAACTGCCTACACCTGCTCTTAAAGTTAACACACAAGCAGCAGGCTGGTGATCACACTCCCCTCGGTTTCCTCATATCAGTTTAGCTGCCAGCCTGTGAGCTCAGATGTACTAGCAGCATGAGTAATAACATATTTAAAACTCCACCATTTCACTTTACTTGTTACCCACTTATACTCTCGATCCATGAACAGAGGCAGCCGCTGAGCCTTGATACGACACCTGACAGCCGTTTGGTAGAAATCCAAATAAAAGCCTGTTACTTGAATCTGTGAGCGTGCTGATTTGTATGTGCAAAGTATATTCACTGATTAGTGTTGATTGCTACATTTAAAGCATGAGCAGCATGGCTACGGGCCATACTCTGTTTAAGGTGTCCTCAGGATCCATGGATCTTGGATTTCCTGTAACTGAATATCTCTTATTACTTCCATTAATAAACCAATTTACAGAATAATCCTGTTGTTCATATTGTCCTGCCAACAGCCACAGCCGCCCATCAGCAACTCACCATCAAAAGGAGTTGCTGCCTGCAAGCTACATTTGACAGAGCAGAAATCTGTTCTAATATTAGAAACTGAGGTCCTAAAAGAAATGTGTGCAATGTTTTTTGATGATGCTAAAAAAATATATAAAAAACAATAGACCAAAAGAAAATGGAGATGCATGAATAAATGACATAGGAGCAAAAGTTTTCCCTTTTCTGGAATACAGGCATTAATGTAACATATATGAAGTTGGAAAATCTACTTTTTTTAAAAATGTCTGACAGTCAATGAAGCTGAAAAATCTGAAGCAGCTTGTAAAATTAGCAAGTCAACCACAAAGCACTCTGTTACAAGGTCCATGTTGTAGAAAAAGATAACTTAACAGTCTGAAAATTGTGTTTTGTGCTTTTGATTCCATATGGTCGGGTCCATTCATTTGTTTCTATTTTAAAATAGGTAGCTCTCCTATCACCTCTTAAATGTGTCAGTATGTGTGGCGCCATCAAACTGTGTACAGATCGCAGTGTGCTTCTCACCCCGTGAGTGTTTTGCCGGCCCTGCTGCGCTTTGCCAGCGTTCACCAGCCTCTCCCAGAGTTTGGGAGGGACGCTGGAGACGTGGAAGGAGCAGGTAATGGCTGAGGAGTGGAGAGGAGCCAGGTAGGGAGTGGGCAGAGACGGCCACCCAGGGGTCTGGAGGTCAGTCACAACCAGCTCCTCTTCTAGTAACACTACAACCGCAGACGGTTCGTCGAACTCTGTAAGGAGAGGCAAGACAACATATGGACTATATGTTATACGTATACAGTTAGCCTAAAGCCCAGCTGAACGAGAAACTGAAAGTAAATTCTTGAATCAAAAGGGGGGAGAACACCGTGTCAGAAATCCATAGATACATATCATTAATGCTGGCCAGCTCCTCACCTTCCTCTGGCTCTATGCTGTGGATGGTGAAGAAGTCAATGACTCGGGATGTGAAGTCGAGAGTGACGTGGTCCTTGTCTTGTTGAATGGTCAGACAGTGGCGGTCACCGTAGCTGGCTCTGGGCATCCCTCCGCTGTATAACAACACTGGAGAACTGGAATGAGGCACACAGAAAAGTAGTTTTATTCACATCAATTTTATCTGTCATCTAGGACAACATAGAGCGAGTGTTTCTGGTGTTATTAGGCATCCATATTTCAAATTTCTTTATTCATGGCCTATGAACTGGACTGGCTTATTTTTACAAAAAAAATTCTACTTGGGAGAAAACCCAAATGAGATGTTGATTATGAGCCAGTCTAACTCTTTACTTTTTAGTACTCTCATAAGTATTTTGCTTACTGTACAACAAATAGTCTATTCTTGGGGCAGGTGGAGAGAATATTTGGATTTATGGGGGGCATAAAATCAAAAATGAGCCTCACATATAATGAACAAAAGACAGTGAAAAATATTTATTAGCACCCAAAATAAGTCAGACAACTCACCCCGTCTGTGTTGTCCTCCACAGGATCTTGTTGATGGCCTTACAGGGAAATGGACCTGAAACATACAACCATGAACAGTCAAGTTAAAAAACAGAGAAACTGGTCAGACTAAAACTAAGAAAAATATGAGTTGGGTAAGAAAAATCTAAAGCAGATGTGTTCAAAGCTTTAACTTTCCCACAGATATTGTGGATCATCATCATCGTCTAGACTGACCCTTAACACTGACCCCATTTCTCACTGAGAACGAGTCACTATGTGTCACAATATGTCAGCAGTAGGTCTGCACAATATGAGGAAACTCTGCGATGTGTGATAACATTGTTCAATATTGTGATGACGATATGACTTGCGATACACAAATGTTGAAGTGTGCATATGAGCTATGCAGTTTCAGTGTCAGCCTGATTGTCCTTTACTTCAAAACTATATATTTGTGCTGGGAAACGATTCAAAAATTTAAATTGTGATTAATCACATGATTTTCTGCGATTATAAAAAAATGAAATCACATTAATGGCATTGTTATGCACAACACTGATTATTAATTAAGTCAAAAGTAGTGTATTGCGCGCATTTAATTTAATGTACTGCTATTTACACAAAAGTGCAATAATATGTGGTTTGCAAACACTTTAAACAAATAAGGTGTTTTTTTTTACCAGCACTATTCACTTTACACAGTAGCAATAAAATATTTCATGTAAATCTCAACTTGTGTTCCTGTTGCTGTTGTGCTTGCCTCACGCATGCGCCTGTACACGACGCTCAGCACAAATCACTGGAAGAAAGACTGATCCTCGCTGTTCATGAGTTTCCAGAATCTATTAATGTTTACTAAATAATTATCAAGACATCAACAGGATGGAATTCGCATGGCAGAGCATCTTTTCGCAGGAGCGCTTGTCTCCTGTTCACCTGAGGAGCACAGAGCAACCCCGCGGGCTGAACGTTTCTAAGACCAACATCTTCCCCAATACTAATCAGCATGCAGTGTGTAGCTATCCACCTCGCTATGGCATTTGTTGGCTTGTCTTGCTTTTGTTAATCTAGATTCTAAAAAAACTCAGACGTCAATCCGTCCTCTTGTCCTTCACCCTCCTGCTGCTGTTATTGACTGCCTTCAGGTAACGTTAGAGCTGGCCGAGACAGGAGCGGCCGGTTTGTCTCAGCCAGCCAGCCAGCAGGAAAGTTAAAAAAATAACTTCCCAAATTGGGAAGATTGGGTCAACGTTCCCATCGCAATTTCGATGAAAATCTGATTTATAGGCCAGCACTAGTAAGCAGGCATGGTTCATTAAGCCATTCGCTGGACACTGATCTTTGTGGCCAAAGAACACCACCTCCACCAGACCTGGATGACAATGTGAGTAAACATGCCTCAAAAAGACATCAGCTGGGAAGCTCAGATGTGTGTATTCTATGTATGCATTTCTCACCATATGGGATGTTGCAGGACACTGGCTGGTGATTGTAGGTGTTGCCATTAGTAACAGCCCACACTGAGTAGCCCCCATCGTTATGGGAACTGACAAACAAGTTTCCAGAACGTTCCCACACCAGGCTCTCCAGCTGCTGCAGAGGGGTTCACACACACACACACACACACACACACACACACACACACACACAGAGCCATCAGACAAGGTAGCATGCACAGTAGAGTTACAGCATATACACACACACACACACAAACATAAAACAATCTGAAAAGATTCTTAATTGCACCAACATGAAAGATTCATCATGAAGCATTGTCAGTAAAAAAAAGATGCACCAACATACACTACACTCTGCTCTGTAAACCAGGTACCTGCTTGCCCAGGAACAGCTGCTCAGCATGACGGGTGTCCAGGTCCCATAGGACCACTAGGCCCCGGCTGTAGCCAATCAGGATCTTCCCTGACTGCTGAGGATGTTCCTGAAGAGATTCAACTGGCCCCAAGGATTTTCCACATCTGTAATCATCCGGCAGGCTGGGAAAACAAAACATTACCCATTAGCTCACATCTGTAGAATATTTGTGACCCAGCATGCTATAAATTACACATGAATACAGGTCAAAACGAGGTGCAATAATTGTCTGTGAAGGAGCCTGACATGTTGACGGGAGATGAAATAATTAATACGGAAATATTAACGGTGGACTTATAGCTAAAGCAACAGTTTGAGCAACAGGCCATCGTTGAATAGAGGCAGGAGTCATGATCTTTTTACTGTTTACCTGTTATCACGCGACAAACATTCCACACATAGGTCATGTAATGAAAAAGGTAGTATGTGGACCTTTAGGCTTAGACTATTTTGTTATGTACACTTATTTAATCATGTTTGATGTTCATTTAAATGCATGTTTTGGACATGGGCGTAGAGAGGAATTCTGTCTTAATATCAATTCTCAACACGGCTTCAGACAAAGTGAAAAGGGGAGATGATATAAGGAGTGGAGAAAACGTTTGTACATACTGATGATCCACTTGGTAAGTAGAACATGGGGAAACAACCTAAAGCAAAACATCAAAAATATTAAAATGTATGTATGATATAATGAACATCAAACTCAAACCATCTGTATCAACTCCAAAACCACCACAGGCTACTTATCCAACAACAACAGTGAAATCAACATCAAGCTGGAGCTGAGCTGCTGGAGTTTGTGAACTAGACATTCCTCTGAGGCAGAAGAGGAATGTGGAGCAGGACACACCCTCGAGATGTCAGAGGATTCCCTCAGTGAAGGACGGGGAGAAGTTAGAAGAGGACAGGAGAGGAAACGGCGATGAGAGATAGAGAAAGAGAAAAACAAACAAAGAGGGAAAGACAAGAAAGCGATGCAGCTTTCTGGGCTCTCTGCTTCAGATGAGGCAGAACTATCGCAAAAGAGATAGTCAGCCTGTGGGACACACAAACACAGTTCTGACTGCTTTGGTAAAGCTTGCTGAAGAAGATAGTCTCCGGAAGCACAGAGGCAGAAACATTTCCAACAAAGCATTCCATTGTCTCTGAATGTCCGTTCGCAAGTATTTTTAGGGAATCCAGCATCCTGCTGTCCCCGGTGATGAGCCTGTGTGTGTGGTTAGTGTATTCAAGTGTGTGTGTGGTGCGGCGTGTGTGTGTATGCGTGCGCATGCACACGTTGGAGCTGAAACACTTCCCCAACCGGAACACCGTGTTTTGGCAGCTGGTACAAAGCCTCGCTGTCTAAGACATCCCCTTCTTTGCACACATCATACAAATCACTCACGCGCACACAAACTCACGCACACACTCACAAGCCTTATCAGGGCCATCGTTAGGCCCCAGTTCTGCCCACTTCCCTAAACAAGCCTGGTTAATGAGGGGTTTGGCCAACCAGTCAGAGCATCACACAGAAGAATGAAAAAGAAACAACAGAGGCCCTGTGATATGCTGCCAGTGTATCAACACAGGAATGCAGCGAGGAAGGCTGCAGCGTGACAAATAAGGAAAGTACTTTTCTAGTGTGTATTTAAAAACACTACAGCGTTCATGTTTGAGGCACACAGATCAATTCACGAAGTTTTGTGTATGTTAATGTGATACGGACACATCACCAGTTTATCCTGAAGGTCTGTGTTCCCCTCATACTTTGCAGATTCAGTGCTGGACTTTCATACATGGCTGCACACTATGCTGCATGAACGTTGAGGGACTGGTCTAAATAAAACAAACAGCACACAATATAATAGTCCTGTAGTAAGACAATTAAACGTCTTTCACTCAATGTTGGTACTGATAACTACAGTTCCTCTTTGTTTCTTTTGTTGTCGAGTGTTTTGGCATATTATGAATTGTGAGCCAGATCCTTTGCCACATTACAACTGACACATCAGCAATTCACACAGCTACTATAGCCAAGTTCTGTAGCCTTTTGTCATGTTTAAAGCCCCTGAAATTTTGGTTTCAAAAATTAAGTTTGTCTTTATTACAATTATTTATCATTTATTAATGTCCATGTGTAAATAGGCACCAGCTAAAGATAATGTTTATTATTGTTATAAACTTAGTTTATCTATTTTATGAGGACTGTGTGGGTCAGATCAGTATTTGATTGACAGTGGCCTAGCAATAGAAACAAACAGGTGATCAAGACTTTTTAAAATCAAAGGTTGCTAAATGCTGATCACATCAAATTAGTGTAAAGAGCACATACAAAACAAGAACAGAAATTTCACATGCAAATAGCTCATGAGAATAATAGGGCTGGTCCGAATACCATTTTTTGAGCTTCGAAGCTTCAGTAGTAATGAACATCGAATATTCGAAGCTTCAGAAAAATCCATTTGTATAATTTATATTTAAATTTTCAAAGCTGCACAATCTCTTTAGGCTGCCTGTCCATTTGCATTTTGATTATTTCCAGTAACCGTTCATCCAAACGACTTCACAGGGGAGTACAGTGTCGTAGTAATATATATTTATTAAATAACTATAACGAAGTTATATGTTAAGTATTATATTTCACCAGATTTTATAGTGTAAAACATATTATATGCATGGTGTGCAAAAAAAAAAAAAAAAAAAACCTCGAATATCCGAATGTTACATTTTCAAATCGAATACCAACCCACCGAACAAATATTCGAATATTCTAGTCCAGCCCTAGAGAATAAACATTTTCAGGTCTGACAGTCAACATTTTTACATGTGAACTGGCAAGAAAAAGTAGCAACTGTAGCTATTTCATCGTATTGCGCTGTATTTTATTTTGTCCCTGTTATTTTCCCTAAAACGTCTATTCCCAAAAAATCTCTGATTCAGTGCTTCCCACTCTATAAGAATGTATTAATCAGTACAAACTTGACAAACTGAACAGAGAATACTATTTTTTAGTTATAAAGATTTGATATCTCTTGCTCCCTTTCCTCTACTCTCCAAACAGCATCAGGAAATCTGACCATTCTCATGGTCCCTGAAGCAACATGACCCCGACCTGCCTGCTGCTGCCACGGTCAGGAGGGACATTTGGGATGTGTGTGTCTGCTCAGCTGGAGCTGTGAGTGAAGGAAGCTGAAGTGTTTAGTGGTTAAAGAAAGACATACTGTGAGAGGGATGGAGAGAATGAAGACTGAGCTGAGAAAAGAGAAAGGGAGAAACTTCACAGACTTAACATGGGAAGCACTTTATAACGATTAATGGTCAATCCTTCCTTGGCTCTCTGTTTTATTTGATTTTACATTTTTCTATTTGTTGACCTTTGCTTGTCTTACCTCTGCGTGACCTGATCCTGGAGCAGTGTCTGGCTGTCCTTCAGGGTGAGGTGGGGCAACTCCAGGAAGTACACGCCCCCTCCCTCTGTTCCAATGCAGAGCAGGTCGCAGGACTGCAGCAAGAGGAGGACAGTCACCCGAGTGGCACTGATGAAGAGGAGTAAGAATGAGAAGAGTGAGGCTGTCATTATTTTTAATCAAGGAACTATATAGATAGTTAACTAATGAGTACAATTACATTGAATGGATACAGCAGAATAAATGCCAGCCATTAACAGTACAAAGAACTTGGGTTGATATGATGAAAACCTTAAAGAGTATACCTTTAAGAGCAAAAACAAATTTAATTCTACAACAGTATTAGCATATGGATTAATAATATACCTGCAACTCTCAATGCCAGGCCTTCCTGGGAGGCTGTAGTTGCCCACTTCCTGTAGACTGACCACGCCCTCTCTCTTAACACCAGCCACCAGCTCCCACAGGTGAATTGTGTTGTCATCCAACAGTGACAGCAAGCGGCCCTATGACAGAGCATGGAAAACATTAACATCACCTTGACCAGCACGCTCATCTGTTTTTTTTTGGGGTTTTTTAAGAAGTCTTTACATTCAGGAAATTAGTGGCGCGGAGCTTACCTGTCCAGGCAGGAAGAGGATCTGTATGACAGCAGTGGTGTCCCTGTGTAGTCCAGTGAATTCCACACCCGGGGCCCCGTAGCTGGAAGGGTCCCATCAAGGAAATTCACAACAAAGCAAACTAAATCTAGCAGCCTAGTCTTCACAGCCAGCAGACACACCAGCTCCCTAAGGGTGGCAATGTGCCTCACAGGGTGAACACAGTAGTGGCCTGTCCCATCCCAATGCCCCGCCCCCCAATTTTCAAGAGCCATGGATTAAATAAGATGCGTGCATTTTGATTCTGCTTTTGGGTTTTCCTGACTTTTTTCATATTTCAGTTGCGCTCCTGATTGAACATTTTACACTCCATAAAAGTTGCACTTATCTGCCAGGACTTAGTGTCATATTATTTGGTACACAGTACATCAGCAAAGCTTGCAAGAAGAGAGCACTTCTGATTACATTTCTGGACCATGGCGGACCGCAGCAAACGCTCAAAAGGTTGGCTTAGCTAAAAAAAAAAAAACTAAAAAAAGATAATGATACAGCAAATTGCAACACCTGCAGTGATGATATTTAGTGCAAGAGAGGAAGCACCTCCAATATGAAGAAGGATTTACTTCAACATGGCATGAACCTGAAGGAATGTGCCGTATTCACTGTGTTGCGGTCTCCCAGCTATAGGGACTCGCCAGATCTAGCTAACGCTAACAGTAGCAATGTCTCACGCTCAGGTACAAAACACAGATGAGCTGACATTCAACTTTTATGCCGAAGGTAACAGAATAATGTCTACAAATTATTCTAATATGCATTTTCCTCCCAAGAGACACTCTCTAGTACAGAAATTCCTGTGGATGAATATCACCCAGCGGTGACAAGATTTGTGGTCGGTATCAGAAGTGAGATTCGATAATACTAATAATCAGAATAGATGCAATTTAAAACAATACCCAACCCTAGAGTTGACCAATATTCACATAACCTATTATCATATCATTTTTAACTCATATATGGGATGTGGGGTGTAACTGTTGGTCTCTAATGAGATAAATATGTCTGAGATACATTACATTCCACCACTAGGAACAATATTAATTTATCTATACATGCCACTTTCACACTGTGTTTGCTGACTTATAGAGGTTCCCACCTCCTCTTACTGGACAAGATCCAACACTGCATTAGGCCACTTTAATTGTTCCTCTTAAAATATCATTCTCTCACGCTAATTGTTCAGTCTCTCTCCTTGGAAGCATGCCACCAACACTGCCAGGGTTATCAGTCAGACTCCAGACTTACTTGTATGGTAGGACAGTTTGGTGAAAAAGTGACAACCAAATGTCACATTACGTCTGGCTGTATGGAAGGCTATGAGCAACTTACCAATTACATCCTAATATCTCCTCCAGACAGTTTAAAGTCACCACAACACACTTTAGCCACAGTGTTGATACATTATGTACACACACTATGGACAGTGAGCCTTCCTCGCTTACAGAGATCAGCCACATCAACCAATCATCATGTTAACGTGAAAAAAAAAAAAACACACACACACACACACACACACACACACACACACACACACACACCCCCCCAGCAGGACAAGAGGAATATCTTAAAGCATACGAAGCCTACTTTCTTCAAAGCTTTTTCTTTTAAAATAGAAACAAATAAAATGTGTGACTGAGTGCAACACTGAAAGTAGTAATTATAAGCTGCAAACCAAAAGAAACACACTAGTTAGGTGTAATAGTAGGGGAGAAATTAGAACATTATACAAAGCTCACAGCAATTACCAACACCAGATGACGCAGATACATAAACACAACTCTCTCTGTGTGTGCGTGCATGCGTGCGTGTGTGAGAGAGCAAATAATCAACAGCAATCTTCACAGAGAGTCCTCCCTTTGTTAGTCCAACAAACGAAGCTGAGCTGATAAAGTAAGGGCTACGCTCAGGAACTGTGACGCCGTGGACACAACTAGGCTAAATTGGTCTAAACTGCGAATTTGCGGCCGCACACACACACACACACACACACACACACACACACGCTTGCATCTACACACACAAGACACGCACATTTGTGAGCAATACTGACACACTTTAGTACACTGCTTACATAAGCCTGTAGGAATGTGGATTAAAAATGCAGAAAAATAAGAGGAAATCTGGGGAGTTCTCATTTGTATGCGACTGTGTGGAAAGCTTCTTTTCTGTATTCCTACCATCATTGTTTTATATTATCTATCCTCTTTATGAGTTCAATATTAGAACTAGATACATTTAATATCCTCTTTTCATTCTTATTCATATATCTTTACTCGACTGGTGCAGGTCTTTTCTTTTCTGTTTCTTGCATGCCCAAGAATTGCATACAAATCCACTCATCTTCATCTCTACTCTGCTCCTTTCTTTCCCTTTATCCCTCCACTCTAAACCCCTGTGTGACACTCAAGTGATTTATTAACCTTTTCTACACTTTCTTTAACCCTGTCTTTCCACTGCTGTCTAACAGCTCTCTGGTTAGAGGAAAAGTTACCACAATTCGTTTCTTTGTTCTAACCATATTTCTCCATCTCTGCCCGAAACCGCTCGTTTTCCCCATGGGGGTCCGGTGGAGTTTTAATACCAACATTTCTCAATTGCATCCTTTCTCTGCACTAAGCTCCCTCTTCTTCTAACTCCTCCGAGCTCCGGTCCGATTCTCTTGCTCAGAGAGATGTACTTGCCCTCCTCTTTCTTTTCCCAACCTAAATTCTTTTTTTGGTTCCCTCCCTATTCTAATTCCCTGGAGGCCCAGCTGAGTGCTATACTAGCATTCCTTAAGTGTTGTCACTTCCTGTCCACGGTTTATTTCACTGCAATAACACATGCCTCAGACAGCTGGAGGTGGAGGTGTTAGGGGAACATTAACTCATGGGTCATGAACCACCAGTCCAGACAAACAGAGAGGCAGAGAGACTAAGTGAGAGACTAATAAGGCACTGCTTAAGAACAATATCCATACCAACATTTTGAGAAATACGGTTATTCACTTTTTTGCACAGAGTCAGGTAAGAAGATGAGCTTAGCATTGAGACTGAGAACAGGGAAACGGCTAGCCAGGCTCTAACGTCCAAAACTCTAAAGCTCAGTGATTAGCATGTTATATGCAAGCAGGAATTCACCGGATATAAAATATGAAGCCACGCAGAAGTAATTTAAACCTGCATGAGGTGTCTCGTTTCCGCTGCAGTGTGTATATTTTACCAACACCGTTGAAAAACCTTATTAGGAGTCGGCCAGCAATGTCTTCCAGTAAGTATGTTTTGTTTTAAGCCTGTTTTTAGCTAGCCAAAATTTGCATCCCAGTTAAAAAACACAATTTAATCAAAAAGTGAATTACAGGTGCACCTAGCAAACAAATCCACCGTTTCCAACTTAGTCACTCAGTGAAATATCAATTGTTTATGTAAATCGGTTATATCTCAATTGTTTAATTCATACATAGTGTAAAAATGAGTCAGCGTGGGGGTTATGTTCCTGACTACCTGGTTTCGCCACTTCTTGCCTGGCAAACTCAGCGTCGACAACACATCAGGAAGTTACTTCACCTGGCCATGTAATACTTCAGCACCTAACCCCACATAACACCTCACTGTGTTGTTACACTCTTTGGTTTTTGGACATTCAGACAGAGCCAGGCTAGCAGTTTTCCCGTTTTGAGTCTTTGTGCTATGCTAAGCTAAGCTTCTCCTGGCTTCATATTTAACAGACACACATGAGAAAGGTATCTGTATTCTCAGCAAATTTCCAAAAATGTCAAACTACAGCTTTACGTAACCAAAGGAAGAACGGTGACATAGGAATGAAACTGCAACTGCAAAATGTGTCAAACAGCTGTGTTACAAGGATCTGGGTTATGTAAAGATATTAAATCCTGAAGAAGGTCATAGACTTCTATACAATCTGACATATTTTTGCAATCATTGGAGTCGCCCTCTATTGGCCATTAGAAAGAATACAGGTTTATAGCACTTTTGCTTTGGCTTAACTTTTCACATCTGGAGGCCACCTTCTTTTATACAGTGTATGGTTATAAAGCAGGGCAGAGTGTGTGTGACCGAGACAACAGAAAACAAAACACTAAAAGCACGACTGTGGCACATGATTTACAGATCGCACACACGCACACTTCCTGGTCCTGGTGATGTCAGAGGACAGCTGGTGGAGGGATTCCTATAGATGATGTCATCACCTTCTCACTAGGGACAGCTGGACATCGAGTCCCTCTTGGTGTAACCTCATTATAAATGTGTGTTTGTGTGGGTCTCCTCTGAATTTGGTCATAAACTGACTGGACAAAGTGAAAGTTTGACCTGATTAGCTAGAAGAAAGTCACTGGATCACAAAAGTAATTACAATTCATCTTGAAGGAGACATAAATGTGTGTCTAAAAACTCTTAACTTATTCCAAATACATTTCGGGTAAACGTCAAGGACCGATGACTCTGCAATTTCAAAACATGCCACAAAAATATATGTTTAAATTTAAGATGTGTGGATAAAAAACAGAAATGAGAGATGAAAGGAACTGCTGCAAATTCTCAGGATGCCTCACCAGGAACATCAGAGGCTTTCAGATGTAGCTCAAACACACACACACACACACACACAAATACACATAACACCAAAGGATAAAGGCAGTCAAGTCAATTCTCTGTAAAGACCTGGAAACACACCAGTATTTCAAAATGCCTCTTCACTGCAATTTGGAAATGAATAAATACTATTGAAATAAATGTTGAGGATGTTACGTTACTTACAGGTTAATAAAAAAAGTCAGCATGAAAACAGTGCTGATCTGTACAAGGAAAACCATTCATCAACCTGCCTATTCTGAGTGGAATATGCAAAGATTTGCTGCATCGCTCACCAGAGAAACCTGAAATGCACACAATTGAGGCCTACAGTAACTAATAATCACTGACTCACTGTCTCTTACATACACACACACACACACACACACACACACACACACACACAGTGTGATTGCCCGGTGATGCAGACAGAGAGCGTTAGCAGGGATAAAGCGATTTCACGGTCTGAATACAGACAAACAGAAGGCATTGTCCTCCATGCGGACACACAGACAACAGCCAGCACACCCTTTAATGCACGCGCGCACGCACACACACACGACAGCAGATAGGGATGGACAGGAAGTTAGGATCGCTAGGCCCAAGCGTGAATGTACAAGTTGACCACGCAGAAAGACTTAGACCATATAGACCAGAGTTAAAATCAGAAAAGTTTAAAAAGAAAATCCCAGAAAACTTTATGAGTCTTCAGACAACATGAGTGAAATTGGTTTAGCTCTAAACGTTTGAGGCATCATCTGTGACCTTTTTCTCCAACTCCCTTTTCGTCCCTGCACACACAATCACAAACTCCTCAGACGTCTGGCAAAAGGCAGTCTACAACAAGACAAGCCAAACAACTCCACCCACCCACTAAAGGAACAATCCCGTCTCATTTGCATCCTCTCCCTCAGCTAGTACCTCTCCACCTCCCACACTTCCCTCTCTGTCCTACTCACACTGTGTACTATCAAAGCAGCGACAAAACACTGCATATGAGTACAGAGTTTATCTCAAACACTAAAAACCTTCATGGGCCCTAGGAGGTGAATCCTACTGACTTTGGTGATTCTGAGACTTTTCCTCCATTAAGGATTTCTATTGCATGGATTACATTGAAAGCTGGTACAGGCAGTCATGTTCTCTTCATGATCATTGATTTGTCTCTAATCACTTTGGAACCTTTAACTTTCAGCACTATCATCAGATAGAAATACATTTTGTTACAACACTCTGGTTTAGGACCAAATATCCGCAAAACGAATGACATTCCCATCAGCCGCACTTTGTGTTTAGTGCTAATTAGCAATGTTAGCAAATATGGTGCATCTGGTAACATTATACCTGCTAACCATCAGCATTAGCATTGTCACTGTGAGCATGCCTGCATGCTGGCGTTAGCACTTAGCTCAAAGCACCACTGTCCCAGGGACTTATGTAAGCAGATCCTAACAAGACCCATCTTTTACATGTGCCAAAGTTAACGCAGACGTCCATTGCAACATTACCTTAATAACAGGCCTGTTACTGGCAGTGACACTACCAATGAAGAAGGAGGTAGTTTTGATCAAGCTAGCACTACCATTGGTCTATACTCTACATTTTTCTTCTTCACTTTCTTTCACTTTATTTCAGTAACACTTTACCAATCCAGCCCTACAGAGATCGATTGTTTAACAACCTGATTCGTCAGTTTTGGTATACGATTTCTTTTTTGTTCCTCAACTCCAATATTCATCGGCCCTTTACACTCTGTCCAACTTGGTGAGACCACACACACACACACACACACACACACACCTTATCCCTACAACACAGGCCCCTCCGACTTGTTGCCAAATGGACGTGTGTGTGTGTGTGTGTGTGTGTGTGTGTGTCTCCATTCATCTGTAAGTGTGTAGAGGTGTGGGGGTGAGGAGACTGACACGGACCAAAGACAGGGAAAGGAGGGAGAAGAAGCTGAGAGAGACAGAGAGAGCAGAATGGGGGGTGGGGTTATAGTCAGGGGACTGAGTGACAGAGACAAAAGAGACATGGTGATAGGAGAGGAATGAAGTAAAGAGAGATGTGAGAGGAAGAGACTAAAGATAGCACTGTGAGAGAATAAGTGCTGTATAAGACATAAAGTAAAGGCAAAGTTGGAGAGCAGGCACTGTGTGGGTGAGAAGCAAAAAGAGGGAGGAAGAGATGAAGGGAGGGAATCAGAGTCTGTTTCTTCAACGCTATTAGAAAGCTACCAAACAATCAAATACTGACTTAGAGTTATTTAGGACAAAAAAATAAAAAAGGTTACATTTAAGACATCCTGTAAAACGTGTCTCCAATAAAAACCACAGTCTGTGCAGCAAGGCAAGACAACACATTCGTGACTTGGTACAAATAAAAAGCTGGCAATAAAAAGGGCAGGAAAAGCTGTAGTACAACTGGAAGTGAATTGTGTGGCACAAACAAGCACATCAGGAATTTACAGACTCCAACACAAACTACCAAATTTTTGTTGACTGACGATGGATAAACAATTTAGGCTTTCACGGTAAGCTAAAGCAGCCGTCAGTCACCTCTCAGGCCACTGTGTGCAGAAAATGAAACAAGATGAACTTTTACATTCTGTTCATTCACCAGTCAGTGTCATGATGTACGTGTCCACACTCACACTGCAAAAGTGGATGATTCACAATGTGAAAGATTTCCTGTATGAAATCAAGCTGCAGCCCTATGATGTTAGCAAACAGTGCTGCATGGTCAACTGCCACTTGAATATGAAGAAAAATGACAAATACTTCTGATGAATAGTACAAAACAGGGTGATCACGTAGCGTGGTGTGTGTGACCGACAGGATGTCAGGCAGACATGTGGAGTACACCCACAAACACACGGATCAAAGCTCTGCTCTGTGTGTGTGTGTGTGTGTGTGTGTGTGTGTGTGTGTATTGAGTGAGTAAGACCTTTGTTGCTGAGTCTAGTCTTAATAAAGGAAGCTTTTGAATTGGTTTCCAAGGCGACCAGCGCAGTTGCCGAGGATGAGAAGAGCTTGCAGCCTGGAGGGTATTAAAAGTCTGCTGCTCAGCGCGTCAAGACACCAGAGTTTGATAGAAATGCATCAAGTCATGGGCAGAAAGTATTGCAGCACATCTTAGTAACGCTCACACACTGTTGGCTCCAACAGTATGAAACTCTGGACAATCCAGGACGTGCTGAGTCACACTGAAACTTTGTGACCATGAAACTTCAGAGTCGGCAATCAAACCACCAGAGGATGAGCCAATATTGAGACACACACACACACACACACACACACACACACAAGGTTAACCCAAGGCAGCACAACATGCATTCTTCAACAGGAGACAGGCTCCCCAAGATCGCTCCCACTACCCCCACACATGATCTCTCTCGACATGCACACAAAAACTCCACACCACATTGTCCCCTTCCCTCTGCTGAGCCCCAGTCTGTGGTCGAAGCAGAAACTCTCAGAGCGTAATACGACTCTGCCTTCATAAACACGCAGGGAGTGAGGGAAAGAGAAAAAAGTGAGAAACTCAAGAGGCCGAGAGAGAGAGCACATGTGAACGAGCGGAGGGGAATCTGTGCCGAGACGGAAAACAGAAGTTCAAACAACAAAAATAAAATAAAACTCAAATTTTGCAATTTTCCTCTCTTCTTTGTAATTGAGTCGATACACTCCACGTCTAATCGTTGTCTTTAATCCTGAACTACTGCTGGAACTCAATTACACACTGTGCACTGCTCAGGAGTCAGTGTGTGTGAGAATCAAACCACTACAAGCTGGGGTGTGTGTGTGTGTGTGTGTGTGTGTGTGTGTGTGTGTGTGTGCACGCTATAGTGCTAACAGGTATGCTGCCAGGCACATCTAGGTTAAACCAAAGTCAGCGAGTCTAAGATTATCAGGGAATGTGGACCCACACACAAAAATATAGTTGTTCAAAATGAAGGACAAGAACTGATTTTAAGAACTAAACTGCGGTAAAGTTGTTACCGTCTATCGCCCACTGCAGCCCCGAGAATAAAACTGAAATGGTGAGTTGATTAAGTGATCAGGATAAAAATCATATGCAAGTATTTTGAGAATGGATTAATTGTTTTTCAGGAATTTATTCAGGAAAATCACCCAACAGTTTATAAAGATCATCTTTGGGTTTTGGAATGTTGGTCGGATAAGACGTTTTGAAGACATAAGCTTGAAATCTGAGCAACTGTAATGGGCATTGTTTCACTTTTTGACATTTTATATACCAAATGTTTCTTGAAAAAAATAAATGAGCAGATTTATCGATAATGAAAACAACCAGTTGAAAATCTGAGAGGGTCCATAAAGTAAACTCGCTATTTCCACCTGGTATGTGTTGTTTTAAAGATAGTTTCCACTACAATTTGCTTGTTGTGATGTGCATAAAAAAATAGCTAAAAAGTGATCTAATGCAGGTTTTGCTGACCTTTCTGATGCCTGGCCTCCTGAAAACAAGCTATGCCCACTACCACTGCTTCGTCAGGTTGCAAGGGTTATTAAAAGTACAACAAAAGACAATTTTAACCATCAAATTGTTTAAGGCCTTAAGAGATGAATATTATCTACTATTGTACAAAGAAATCCTTTTGACTAAAAGCCCCAAGTTGGGAAACACTGCTCTAACGCAATGAACGAGTGAAACAAGATATGACATCGCTTTCCATCCCATGATTCTTCTGTTAACTTTCCTGATATTCTCTGGGGGTATACATGCTGACTTTCCTGAAATTCCAACAGCAGCTGGAACCTTGTTAAAAAGCAGGATGGCAAGCTTTGCAGTATCAGTCATTTTGTTACAGTAGGTGGAGGCATGTAGTGGAGTTACTTTTCCTCCCCCCTCGGTCTCTTTCACACTCCCTTGTCTTTGCTGCCTCAGTTTATCCATCCATCTCTCTCTGCAAGTGCCTGGTACCACCAGTCTCTCTCTCTCACTCTCTCTCTCTCTCTCTCTCTCTCTCTCTGAAAGCTGCATCTCAAAGGAGTTGATTCTCCAGTCTAATGCATCTGGGCATAACACACAACCACAGCCAGCCTGCCTTCATACAAGGACAAATGTGTACATACTGATTAAATAACCATAAAACATTGCTATGAACATGCATTCAGATGAAACACGCAAGACAAACACCCTTAACGTATGCTTTAAAATATCAAAGCACTTGCTTTTCCAAGGATGATGATGATGCATGACCAGTAAACGAGAGAAAGCAAACTCTGAGCAAGGTTTAGGGGTTAGATTCCCGCTGACTGCAGCCTCAAAAGTGCATTTATGGTATTTGAAGTCTCTCAAGTATGAAATCACCCGCCAAATAGTGTATGTAATGATGTTGCTGTTGTGTTTTTCTGCCTTGCCTCTTATTCACAGCTCTGGCCAACAGCGCTATCGGCGATGATTACATTTTACTCACTATGTTAATTGCAGTGATCTAGAGGTGGTGACAGCATTACGACTGAGTTCAGTCATGCAGAAACACAAGCAGTCGGATGATGACGCAGGTAGTAAACAACCCCCCACTTATCTCAACCACTTCAGCAGAAATTTCACTGAAAGTTAGAGCACCTAAAATGTCAACTGCATAGAGCGTCTGATAGAGTAAATACGGCAAGTCAGATTCCAAAAGGTAATGTGTGTTTAAAACACAGACCCAGGTAAAAGCTAAGGGCTTGTTTGCATCCTGCCTGGTCACTCTCGCTGCTTCCCGTACCAGACTCCTTTTAAAACGGATTCAAAACTGAAACTGAAATTTCCCCTCAGGGATCAATAAAGTATTTCTGATTCGGAAAAAAGGTCCAGATTTTCCAGATATCAGACAATTAGTTGTTGTGAGAAAAATGTTATCATAACCCAAGAGTTATGAAAAATTTAAAAAAGGATTAAATTTTCCTCTACTGTTGTCGGTTTAGAAGGAAATGACAGATCAGTCGTCTACAGTACAGTGGTGCAGACAGTGCAGCTTCCCTCAGAGACAGACAGCACACACAGCAAAGCACTGCTCCACTGAACTGATCTTACATAAAACAGCTCTGCTGCAAATACATCTCATCAGTACTTTCTCGACATTTGTGAAGCACTGTGAGGCATCGCGAGAGCATGTAAACAGCCACGTAAGCTACAGCACAACAGACCAGAACACAAAATAGTACGGACCCTTTGTGTAAATGTGCGGGGTTTGAAATGACTAGAGTCAGTTTAATCGGCCCATGAAACAAAATCTTACACCAAGGAACATGAGTTTAAAAGAACATGAGAGAACCTTGAAACACTTACTTCTGTTAGCTGCACTGCAGAGCTGATGTACAGATAAACAGAGCAGCACTTCAAAGATGTGAACTGACAAAACCGGGGGGGAAAAAAACACTTTCTTTAATCCACCAGCCGCTGCTCGGGGGTTTCTTTGATCGCTTTTTGTCCTGCAAGTCATAGTCTGCAACATTTTTGATACAAATCCATGTTTTAATTAATTCATTTTTATAATAAATCTATTTCATTTCTCTAACTTCTGATTTGTTTATCGTAATCAATACAATATAAGTACCGCTGGACTGCGGGGCGACTGATTGGTTTAACTGGTGGTTATATGTCACTGAATTTTGTAGCGATTCTCAGTTTTAATTATATGGGATTTAATTAAAGTATTTACTGTACATGAGCCCTAAAAAAAAGGAGCCCCCTAAAAAAAAATGCTCACTGAAAGTAAAAGGATACACTTTGATGGCTCCTGACTTTGTCCCGATGGCCATAAGGCGCAGCTTGGGGTCAAAGGCCAAAGCGCTGGGCTGATGAGGGAACCCGTGCTCCACGGTCTAAGAGAGAAGCGAAGGAGTGGGAAAGACAAACAGAGGAGAGAGAGATTAACAGATGACAATAAAGAAGATGATGAAACCACCCAGATTTTTTTCTGTTGACACTTCTTTACTCACACACCCTGCTCTGTCGGTCTGTCTATTAATGTGTGTGTGTGTGTGCTTCTGCCTGTCAGACTGTACAGTCAGTGAGGCGTCTAAAAGGGAGGAGTCCCTTGATAAAGTCAGAGGAAAATTCTTAAAAAGCACCAATGGCAGCCACATTGCTTTATTAGAAAGTCCTGCAGACTGTGTTAAATGGGATGAACATAAATTCACAGCTTTTTCTTTGGCCCTTGTTGGGACAGACAGCTGGGAAAGCATTTAGATGTACAGAGGGGGAAGAAGGAACAGAAACTTCGAGATACCTTAACCTACTTTAAAGAGGTTGAGGGGTTCTTGAAAGTTTTGTGGCTGAAGTCTGTGAACAACATATTTGGAATTTAGTTATTTAGCTTGAAGTCAGATATAACAAGGTAAAACATTAACCGTTTGATTCTTTAAAGTACTGGTCTGATCATACACACACGCAGATAAGTCACATCAAAGTAAGGCTCCTGTTGAGAGACCACCTCGGTGATAGCTGTGGCAGCTGGTGCCAAACAAAGTGTGTGTGTGTGTGCGTTTGTGTGTGTGTGTGTGTTGTCACAGTGCAACAAACAGTTCATGGACTTTAGATGTGATACGCCAGTCAGCCGACCTGAAAAAACACTGTTTAAACAAACTGCACACACTCTATTCCTGTATATGGCAGAATTTACTTTAAATATACTTTAAGAGCTGCAGAGTTAGCTGATAAATCGATCAAAAGACAGTTAATATGCAACTATTTTGATTTGAATTAATGGTTTCTGTTTCTTTTTTTCAAGCAAAAACTCACACAAATCTGCTTGTTCCAGCTTCTCAAATGTGAGATTTTGCAGGTTTTTTTCTTGGTCACGTCTGAGATTAAACAAAATGTCTTTGGGTTGTGGACCGTTGTATGGACAAAACAAGCAGTATGTCACTTTGACTTCTGGGAAATTCTGATGAAAATCTAACACTTTTGACATTTTACAGACCAAACGATTAATCAAGATAATGAAACTATAAGAAACTGAGAATGAAAGTAATCGTTAATTGCAGTCCTTACTTACACGTCTATAAGTTGCCACCTACTAAAACCCCCTCCTGTTGCTGCTGTCTCTCATTACCTCACTCTCGCAAAGTGAAAAACATGTATAAATTATGAAAATCTGTATCCAAGCTGCACAATTAATCAAATAATAATCACGATATTGGCTTAATCTGGAATCTGTGACTTCCCCACGCACTCTTTTGCCATCACGCAGTCAAGACTTCGGAGCAGGTTGTGTGTAAGCCGACTCAAAAACACATTTCACAGCACTCATTTCAACGTGCACGCCTTAATGAGACGTCTCACTCAGGCTATTCAGAGAACCGGGCATTATGCAAGTAACCTCACATTTAGAGTACACCTCATTGGGAGTGTGAATCCTGGACAAGTGTGACCCTACAAGCAATAAAAAGCTGATCAACATGTGTCAGCAGAGTGAACGTGCCGGTTTGACTGTTTTACTAAATTCACTGGGTAAGACACAGTACCCACCTGTAAAGCACTTCTTTGATTCAAAAATGCATACTCAACTACAACACGTTTAGTCAACAAGTCTTAGCACTCAGCCTGTAGATTCATTTAAAAAGAGCAGTTTCATATGACTATTTGCACTACATATCCACATCATCTTGAGTAGGGTTCATTTTGTCATGGCATCCACTGTGTGTGATGACCTATGGCTGTCAACATCATAAGGTTTGGACAGCCCGCTCTCTGGGACACTGCGGCCTCACCTAACCCGAGTTCAAGGCCACAGCAGGGCTCAGCCAGACTCTGTTTGCACAGTCTACTAAGTGCAGCTCCTACCAGAGTGGCAACAGTGATCAATGTGACAGCAAGATCTCGGCACTGGCCAGTGAGGAACAAGGAGACTGATAATGTGAGCTCAGGCTTCAGGAAGCTGAGGTTTACTACACAAACTGGTTTATATCCATGTGGATGTGATGCCAGAGTTCAGTAACCTGACACTCATGGTTTCACCCACAGACCCTGAAACACTGAAACAAGCGCTGAGCACTACACAAGCAGCAAGGGGAACACCTCTGCAAGGTGTTGGTCCACCTATGAGAAGGGTGCAAGAGTTCAAACTGTCACCACACTGACAGCCATCTTGATCGATATCTGAAATATGGGGATCACAGTGCTACACTACACGAAGCAACTCAAACTAATCTTGTTAATGTGAAGCCTGGTAATCCCCATCACTGACATAATCTGCTGCTGGCGGTTGATTATATCAATGCTGGGTCTACAGAGGTAAGTTTCTCACTGCCGTTCACTTTCAACGCGGGCCTCGTTTGGGATGAGAGCCAATTAACGCGCTGTGAAAAACAACACGCGCGCACACACACATACTCCAACAAAGCGTCCATCAGTAGCAGTTTGCAGCTCATTTCTGTTTCTAGCTGGAAACAGGCTGCAACAGAGAGGAGCGGCCGGGGGCAAATGCTGCAAAGCGCTCGACTTAAAACCCGGTCCCGTTGTGAGATAGACAGATAGTTTGGGGAGCAGCAGAGGAGGGGGAAGCCCTCTCTCCTTCCCTCTCCTCCGTCCGGTTACTTTACCTTGTTGAAGGCGAAAAGCTCCTGTTTTATCTTCTCTCTCTGCGGGTCGGTTCCCTGCCGACGAAACCTAAACTTCATCATCTTGAAGCCGGGCAGGAGGGAGGAGGCAGGACTGGCGGGGGACGGAGATGAAAACGCGGAGATAACAACCCGGGGTTGTCGGCGGGCAGGAGAGGCGGTGCGGCGTAGTCGGACGATGCTAAGCTAGCTAACCGACTAGCCCATGCAGGCTGAAAGCGGGGCTGCGACGCTGCTGCGGCTCTCCTCTCCTGGTGCTGTTTAGGTCGTGGTGGGTTTGACCACAGCCTCCCCCCCTCCGGTTCACACGGACCCCGTTGTTATTAACCAATGAGGGCGAAGAAATCTGCGAGCAATTACTTAGAGAGAGACGCCCACACAGCCAAGCGCTGTGGAGGGGGTGTTCGGTTTATAGCGCAGGACGCACCGGCTGCACGTCCCGCATACACCCGCCAATACAAGGCGACAAACGGTCAGTCCGTTATTTAAAATGAAGCCACAACACTTTTAAACAGCTAGAAAGAGTTAATAAGACAAAGCAAGTGAACTTGTTCACCTTATATTGTTGAAAAAGTGTTTTTTTTTACGTGTGTAACTATAATAAAACCTTTTGGGTGGGTGATTTTCTGTGTTTCTTGGCAAAATGTCGGTCTCATCCAAAAACATGACATTTGAAACCTTTAGCATCCCGCTGTTATTTTAAGTTTTTATTTGTTTATATATGTCTGTTTTGCATTTCACCTGTTTTATTTACTCATTTTTCCTATGCAGTCTTTAGTTAGCCTGTTGTAAATGTTTAAGTTTAAACAAGTTCACACACCAGAACCATTTATGATACAAACTTTAATGTACAACATAATTCACATGCATTAGTTATGTACAACAGCTATTTACAACAAAAATATATAAACATTGTATAAATAATCATTTTAATTAGTGCAAAGTATTCAGTGACATGGCCAATAACTGAGTGTCAAGATGCTTCCCCAAATAAGTTTCCCCCTGTCGTGTCTTTCCCTTTCCCGTCCTTCATGACAGGGAAGAAAATAAGAACATTTATTAAATGTGTGGCCTGTTCCTGTGGCTGCATTCTCTTGTTGTCATTTAAATTAATCTTAATGTAATAATCTTAATCATTATTTTTATTTTTTTAATCTTCTGGATTTATAAATAATTTATGTAGGCAACTCTTGCATGTAGGCCCAAGCCTAATGAAAAAATGATGCATCATGTCAAACCACAAGCATCTGTTCATGTTAAAGGGAAGATAAGGTTATAATGAAGTTTGCCAGTTATTCACTTATCTTTCTCACACTGTAGTTTCTTTCTACAGAGCCAAAAACAGCAAAGGATCCTATACCCTTGTTCAGTGCAAGATCATTATCAACATCACCACCCTACATTCATTACATCACATAAACATTACCATTACATATCAAAATATCTTATTTTTAATATAGAGGTAGATACAGTACATTTATTAGGCATAAAGTGTGACTTCTCTTTGTGTGCATGTTTGTGCTATAGCAGGGTGATTTCGCTTGGTGGCAAAGTGAGTCTCTTTTCCCTGACTGACAACATGTTCTCCATGTGCATGGCAATGACACGGCACAGCTCCAGGCCCTGGAAAACACACACACACACACACACACACACACAAGAACATACAGAAACAGCATGGCATTTAAGGTGAGTGAAACACACAGACAAAATTACATAAACATACTGAAACATTTTTATCAGCACTCTCATCTGTGTTTAACACACACAAACACACACACCTGCTCCAGCTGTAGCTGTGTGATGCGCTGATTGAGCAGGTCTCCTATCATGATCTCCACATATGGATAACTGGAGCCTGATGTTGGTCTCTGGGTGCGAGTTGACTGGACCTCCTTCAGAGGGAAGCGCACCATGGTCTCCTAATCATGCACACACACGCAAAACTGAATATATGAATAAATACACAATAAACACACACAAACAGCCATGCCAAGAAATTTATAAACATACTCTGAGACAGATATGCACAAATATATAAAACACATAAAATACAACATTTAATGCTTAGGGAAATTGTATATTTCCTCTTTTATTTAGATAATAAAATGGAAGGATGGACAGAAGTAGACAGCAAACAATAACCAGCAGGGGGAGCCAAATACTTCATTTTATAATAATGATCTCTTTGCACAGGTTTGCTGTAAAGGTGACATAATCAAGGAAATGTTAAACCAGTACATGTTGGACCTGTCACATACGTGGGTATCCTTGTTAAGAAAGTGCAGTCCATTCAGATTTACTGCCAGGATGCACGGGGCGTGGATGGAAGAGGAGCTACAGCTCTGGATGTAGAAGAAGGATGAGCCGAACATGGGGAAGGCACTGACCAGACCTGGGCAAAAAAACACAAAGGGTCACTTTAAATACACTCGAGCAACACACTCGAGCTAAGAGTTATTTTCAAGAAAAGCAGTTGGAATGACAAGTCAGTGTCGCTTGGAACAATTATTGCCATCATTACCTACTAAGATATACTTAGCCGCACTGTCAGTTACTAATAAAACATATTTTGTGGGATTCAAATTTGTTTCGTTTTGTCTGTCAATTGTTCTGAGGCAGATCATTATACTCCAATATAATACTCTAGTAAACTCAGATCATTATACTATAATATTCTTACTCAGTTAGATTTTTGAGAGCATATGAAAATGGTAATTCATCATACTCATCATATTATGTGGAATTGATGAATAAAATTGGCCTCTATGGAGGCTACTCTTACACATTCACACTGTGGTGGTCTTACCAAGGAATTGTGCACGGGCCTGATGTGGATTTAAAGGCTGGACCTGCTGCATGTGTTGAGTTGCCATATTCAGCCAATGCTGTGAACCCTGTTTGCTGTAGAACTGTGGGGGTACACACTCCTGCACCTCACGGCTAAACACACACGCACAAAGCAAATCAGTGATACCTCAGAGGCAGCAGTTATATATTATACATGTCCATGCTGGCTGGTGTTTTCTGTCTAAGTAGCCGATGTCAAGTGCATGAAGATGACCCTGTGACTGTCATATATGCATGAGTGGGGCTATGTATCATGTGAAAGTATTCATGGTGCTGTGACATGCCGGGGATAAAAGTGTCCAATACGTGGCCTGTTGTAAATGAATGCTCTTAAGAGTATGTCTCTGTATATTTACAGGGTGGGCAGGTAGATGGTGTCCTTGGCACGGTGCTGTAGGGCAGCCAGTCTGGCGATCTGCTGCAGGTGCTGATCACTCGCCTTTCCCTGAGGAACCACACTCAGCAAGGCCTTCAAGTAGTCGGGCAACACCTTGAAGAGAGACACACAGAGTAAAGTTTAGTTAGTGTTTATTTTACTGTACTGTATGTCACTGTTCATGTTGTGGCAGGAAATTGACTGACTCAGGGACGCCAGCTGCATTAAAACCGTAAAAGTACGTGGATCCAATCTTACGACGGCTTATAAGGAGAACATGGGGCAGAAATTCTGCAGTGGGGACTACATCTATCTATTGTTTCTCCATATGATAGTGTGAATAAGCCACACAGAAAGAGTATGAACCAAAATGTCAGAACTCTGAAGGACTACAAAAGAAACAGAAAATCAGCTGTGCCTCGTTTCATACAGTCAATCTCTACCTGATTGTAGTGCATGGTGACATAGAGTTCATTGTCGAGCTTGAGAGCCAGACTCCATATGACTCTTCTGAACCACAGACTGTAGTTGGAATCCACTGGCTCTGCCTCTGTAGCAATGTCCAGGATGTACTCGCGCTTGTTTAGGGGACGCACATTCTGACCTACACAGAAACACTGTTCAGTTGTTCATTTGTTTTTTTTTATAGTATATTAGAGTGTGCAGTATGTCAAAAGCATTTGCATTGTAGGTCTTCACCACAACAACAAGCTAGATCCTTGTTACCTCTGTGTGTGACTAGAAAGATGGCATATTCATCCAAAGCCTCCACCCTCTGTAGCCCCATCTCATAGCAAAGCTCCTCGATGGCATCCAAAGCAACCTAAAAATGAAGAAATCTGTTTTGTTGTTTTGATGTATAAAAGCTATATTCAGTTCCACACCAGTTACACGCTAGCATTGTGCTTTTTTCTTAAGAATGAAAACAATACACTTTCAATGGTGTGAAGGAAATTTCTGTGAGCTAGTCAACTCTCGAGTAAGGTTTCAGGAAATGTCTTAAGCAGAAAGATTTATTGAAGCCCGGCTGGGAAGAAATGGCATCAGCAGTACAAAGTGAGAACATAAAGCCAAACCAAATCTGAAGGATGCATCCTGGCTGGGAGTAGACCTGAAAAGATTCACTTTGTGAAGGAATGAATGTTATTATTCACCCCTCTATACATGTGTGAAGATTCTCTTGGATATTGGTCCAAAACAAGACACTATTCTAACCTAAGTTAACCTACTTCCTAAAGAGAGCTTGACTGACTCTCTGCCTGCAATAAAACAAAATAAAGCTAGTCATGATTTGGGTTTCCAAAGAGATGGAGCACAGAGCTCATGCTTATCAAGGCAGCTGTGTCAGTCAGTTTTACCAAGCAGACAGAGAGGAGAGACATTGTTCAATATCAATCAATATCAATATATGTATCGTTTTTGAGCATCACAGACTGACACCTTTGGCTTACTTTTGCTCAGTAAACAATACTATCATCACACGTAGACCTGTATGATAGTACTCATAAAGAAGGAAATCCTTCACGACTAGACGTGTGTGTGTGTGTGTGTGTGTGTGTGTGTGTGTGTGTGTGTGTGTGTGTGCAACTTACAGAACAGGTCTTGATTTTCAAGTGCCTTTCGATCCCACCTGGCAGCAGGAACAGCTGTCTCTTGGAGCTCCGCCCAGCCTGCGTGTAAACAACCAATCACAGAGAGAAATGTCTTTCTTGCAGCCTCTGTGATTTTCAAGATGTGATCTTCATTATTTGACGGGAATTATCTTAACTCTATCTGTAGGCTATAATTGAATTATCCTAAGTGTTTTCACATATTTAGATTGACGTGTCCAAAAAATACGGAGCCAGGCTGGGGGTTAATAAACCGAGAAAAAAAATCTAGATTTTTAATCTAGATTAAAGTGTTTATAAGAACAAAAATCGGTAATTCCCTGAAACACAGCTAGAGCAGGGAACTCAAAATCAGGAAAACAGGAAAAATCAAAATCCCTCTGGTGTTTTTTCTGAATATGCCCATTCCACGGCAAAGTCTCTAGGGTACATGATAATATAGTGTTGTGGGCTAAGCTCACCTATTTCCTCACTGCTAAATCAGATTGTGAAGTCTAATATAACGTTCCACTGCATGCATAGGCTAATACACCGCAGACGTGTGCATGATGTTGCAGCCTTGCAAAGTGAAGCGATGTGGTTCCTTGAAAAACACAACTATATTTTTCAGAGCGTTTCTCTCATAAATGTATGAATACAATGTCAGCGAATATATTCAAGTTTTTAACTTGTAGATTTGTGATTATTATTTTCTGGTAAATCTACCGTAATAATCTTGAAAATTCTTTCCCCCTCCACCCTGGCTCCAATATTTTTATTACAATAGACATAATGTGCAGTTGTACCTTTACATCTTAATGATGTAACACATCATTAAGATGTAAATAAAGAGTCCATAAAATACATAATAAAGAATTAGCCTACAATGAACACTGGGAAGATAAATACAAATATACTCAATGCAACGGCAACAACACAGTTGTTAACTTTGGATTATCTTTTCGTTTGGATTTGCCTTTTTGTTGGACTCTTGCCTTGAGCTCCTGTGTAAGCCTGTTTAGTTTTCTTTATAATAAATCTCCTGCACTACATTCTCCTCGCCTTTGTCTGTGTTTGGCTCCACACCTCAGTTTCTCCTCATCCTTCATTGCACTCAGCCCTTCCCATGACCCTTTATCGCTATTTATCGCCCTTCCCAATATCGCTATTGTTTTCCCAATGTTTCCATTTATGACAACAAGTAAGCTGTAATAAAATCTACTGAATTGGTGAAATTTGTGAATATTTATAACACAACATTGGCATTTATTGACATTTTTTGCAATTCCATCATACAGCAATTATTACATTATTTTTATATTCCCTTTGTCCTTGTGTCGTGTAGTTTCTTTTTTGGTTTGATGCATAGAATATTGCACTTTAAACCAGTTTCCAGCCATAGATAAGCTGCATTAGAAGACTACATGGCTGAATTAGAGACTAACCAGCATAGCCTTGAGTTCCATGCTGTTAGGATACTGTGCACGTCCACCATATTGAAACGTCCTCCTCAGATTCTGCTCACATGCCTTGGCAATACCTGTCAATTAACAGCAGCAACCAATCAACACTCACATCAACGATAATTAAGAATACTGTCAAACTGGTAGTGGTTGGTTTATGAGTGGTTGTTGGTGGACTGTCTACCTTGGTACTGCATCCCGGGGTTGTCACAAGCGTCCTGCAGAAACTTCAACAGAAACGGCTTCATAACATCAGAACAGCGATGGAAAGCTGTCAGGATGTACAACAGCCTCCACCCTCTATGACAACTGTCCCTACACACAAAATATACACACAAGTGCAAATTAAAAGCCTGTCCATGGCCACACTAGCACTGATTATGTCCTCAGTCAGCACAAGTTGTAAAATGTCAAAGAGTCTTACGGTTTGGAGCTGGTGTTGACCGTAACTTGCTTCATCACCTGGCAGTAGGCCTCATCCTTTATTAGGCCATGGTCACCACTTAACTAGATTTACGAGCACATGCATGAAGGAATATGTGCAGATACACATGTAAACACACATTTGAATAAAGTGTGTATAAGCATACACAAACACCTGAGCTTGTTTTAGGCATTTTCCTTCATCATCTTAATATTTTATGTGCCTATCAAACATTTGAGAGCGTGTGTATTTGTATCTGTCTGTGTACCTTCAGTATATTGGTGACCAGGTCCTGTTCAGTCTGACCTTTCAGTGGAAAGTCTCCCATGAACTTCATTATTGCTGGACAAGAAACAAATGATCTCATGAAATATACTGAACAAAATTATAAACGCAACACTTTTTTTTGCCTCCATTCATCATAAGCTGAACTCAAAGATCAAAGACTTTCTCTATGTACACAAAAGGCCCATTTCTCTCAAATATTGTTCACAAATCTGTTAGAATCTGTGTCAGTGAGCACTTCTCCTTTGCCGAGATAATCCATCCACCTCACAGACGTGGCATATCAAGATGCTGAACAGACAGCATCGGTATTGCACAGGTGTGCCTTAGTCTGACCACAATAAAAGTTCACTCGAAAATGTGCAGTTTCATTGTATTGGGGAGGTCCAGGGGGTCTGGAAACCAGTCAGTGTCTGGTGTGACAACCATTTTCTTCACGCAGTGCAACACATCTCCTTCGCATAGAGTTGATCAGGTTGCTGATTGTAGTATGTTGGTCTCCTCTTCAATGGCCGTGCGAAGTTACAGTCAGGTCGAGACCCCAGTGAGGACGATGAGCATGCAGATGAGCTTCCCTGAGACGGTTCCTGACAGTTTAAGCAGAAATTCTTTGGTTATGCAAACCCATTGTTGCAGCAGCTGTCCGGGTTGCTGGTCTAAGATGATCTTGGAGGTGAAGATGCTGGATATAGAGGTCCTGGGCTGGTGTGGTTACCCGTGGTCTTCAGTTATGATGCGGGTTGGATGTACTGCCAGATTCTCTGAAATGCCTTTGGAGATGGCTTAGAGAAATGAACATTCAATTCACGGGCAACAGCTCTGGTGGACATTCCTGCAGTCAGCATGCCAATTGCACGCTCCCTCAAAACTTGCAACATCTGTGGCATTGTGCTGTGTTATCGAACTGCACATTTTTGAGTGGCCTTTTATTTTGGCCAGCCTAAGGCACACCTGTGCAATACTCATGTTGTCTGGACAGTATCTCTGCTCCAGGATGCTTAATTCCCTATGAAGCAGCTGTGAGCTGCACTTTATCAGAGGTGCTGAAGTGAAAATTTGTTTGGATTTGTAGTGATATTTCTGTCTGATCACAAGTGTTTTCAGTTTCCGTTTTCTTCTTCTAATGAAGATCAATGTGGTCGTCTCATCCAGTAGCCTACAGTCCCACACGGCTCTGTGTCAGACGGTCTAAAGTGGGTAGCCTACTGCCATATCAGCAGAGTAATGCACAGAAGAGAGGCAGTTAGATTTTGTTAAAATATTATGAGTTCATTCTCATCAGTTAAGAATTTTACTCTCGTAATTTTATGACTTTTGTCTCAAATTTTTATTCTGCAAATGTCCGACATGTGGGAGAGATTGCGCAGAAAGTTTTGAACATGAGCAGAAAACCTGCTGAAGCTATTATATATATAGTCCAGAGGTTTCTAACTGAATTCTAATTAACTAAGCTAATTTATCTTTGGTGGTGAAAAGGTGCCACATGCACATTTAAAAAGACTTTACGCTACTTCAGTCATGCTTGCATGTATGTAGACTCAGCAGGGATTAAATTAAATGAGAAAAGAAAAGAAATGTGAAAATCAAGAAAACAGCTGAAAACAAGAAAGATTCCTTGTCTTGATCTGAAGACCTGTGTCTTTTTCTAAAACAGCAAACTATGAATTTAAAATAATAGCAACTGCAGCCACGGACTGCTTCTGTCCCTTCCTCTTCTACCTCCTATCTGTTTCCATTCCTCCTTTCCTTACTCTCCTCTCACCTAAGAAGATGTCAGCTGCCACTCTGTTCATCCCACTGTCGGAGAAGTCGATCAGAGACTCCTGGATCGGAGACTGGAGAGACAAACAAGAAGCAATAATATTGTTAGAAATTAATATAACATATACAGGAATACAAAGACATGGAGATTTTTGAATGGTTATGCTTTGAAGCAAACGCAGCTGCTTTACCTTGGAGAATTTGACCATGTCAACAGGGTCTCTTCCCTCCTTCCCCTTTTTGGCTTTTTGATCACTGTGGGCAAAATACAGGCAGCACTGTGAGAAATGTGTGAGTATACATGTTCACTTAACTTGTTGAAGCAAGAACCAAATTGAGCTGTAGACCTTAAAAGGTGGGACATGTTATTTCGGCAGTGTGTGTCTGACCTTCTGTTCCTCTGTGCCTCTCTGAAGTACTTCTTGGCAAACTCAGTCATATGGTACTGGCCACTGTGCAGAGGCAGATCGTCTAGTTCGGCGCTCAGACTCTCCCCATACATCTCATTTACTGCCTGATACACACACACACACAACAAACAGCAGTAAAATGCAAAGCAGCACCACCACTTAAAGGAACACCAAGGATGTAATTATCTATAGAATATTTGCATTTCTGCAAACTAAAATAAATCAACATATACTGTATAAACAGCAGTTCATACCATAATATAGGGTTATAATTCATGGTGAAATCTGAAAGTTATTCTGGCTCTGAGCCTGGAATTCAGACTTGGGTATTTTTTGCCTTGATGTACTGTGGAAATGGCAAATAAGCATCATGTTTCTTTGCTGAGTAGAAAAATGCTGCTGTAACGCAAATAAATAACTTCCTGCTCTGCACCTCTGTGGAGAGGTCAAGCTCATGGGCAGCTACAGCTGAGCCCATTGCAACGGCGATAGCAGCAGATGCAGCCACTCGTCCCTGTCTGTCTCGAGGCTCCACGCGCTCAGCAGGGAGAACCAGGAAGTCCGGAGCAGCCACAGGACGGACATACTCAGTGGGAAACAGTCCTGATTTTCCATACACAGCCCCGAACCGCCAGCCTATACACACAATCGCACACACAGTGAGAGGTTCATGTGCAACCACAGAAACACATCAAGTGTTGTAAACAAACCCCAAAATTGTCACACGCAAAACACAAGTGACGTGATGTCTTCTAACGTTTTGCCATGTCAAAAAAAACAAGACAAACCCCAAAAGTATTCAATTTATGTTTTTGCAAATATTCAATCCTCAGTTCAATCAATAAAACAAAAAAGTCAAAAAAGGCAGAAAAGCATACATAGAAGTTAAAATTCAAACCAACCACTAAAAAGAAAACCATACCAAACTCAGAAGTGTCTCTCTTCAGCTCCTCCAGAAGCATGACCTTCTTCCTCACTATGCAGCCGTAATGTTTTCCTGAACACGCATACACATAGACACACACACAAACACACAACGTGCAGCCATGGCATGAGGCACAGACAAGCAGAGACATACTGAAGCAGAATGCAGGTCTACAAAGATCTCACTGAGCCAGTGCTCGGCCTGTGAGTGCTTTGGCTATGTTTTGGGTGTGCGTCTCACCGGCCTCCAGCCCGTCCATGTGTTGTAGTCTGATGATGTCTCCCTTGTGGAAGCTGAGCAGAGTCCTGTCCTCTGTAACGTAGTTCCTTACCGCCACCACGTACTCTGAGTCCTGAAAGAAACATGACATGTTTGACATAGACATGGTGTAAAATTCTCAGCGGTCCAAAGAGGAGGTGTGAGCTAAAAAACGCTTCATCACATTCATCTATGTCTGCGTAATTTATAGTTTACATTCATATGTTTGCTGTGTGAGGAACTTAATGTAGAATGACAGAGAGAAACAGCTTTGCTTTGTGCTGAAGCCATATAAACTCAGACAATCATGCTTGCATATTAACACCAAACATATGAAAAAAAAAGTTGCAATATTACTAATATCTAACACCGTTTAAGCTCTAAAAGTACAGAATAATAAGACACTGGAAATATTTCACACATTACGATCAGTCGAATCAAAGACAATAATCCTGATAATGTCGTAGTGATGTCATTATTGAGCTGCAATATGGAAAATGTCGGACCCGGGGGTTTTTGGAGCTTGATTCATACTACGCACTGAAAGTAAGGATATCCCTACATCTGCTGCTTTGGAAAAAAACACATTCACACAGAAGCCCCCTGACCTTCTTAAGCTCTGTGAGGAAGTGGTCGATCATGTGTTTGACCTGTGGCGCCTTGGCCGAGAACAGGATCAGCTTCTCGTTGGTCAGGTTGAACTCCAGCATGTTCTTAGACGGAATCGACACAAACAGGATGTCCGAATAGCTGCACATGTAGTGACACGCAAAAAAAATGCAAATTCAACATAAAGGTACAGAAAGAGAGAGAGAGAACGGTGTCTGGGTTCAAATCAGCGGAGCGTTTGACACAGAATGTTGAAAAAAGTCACTGGGCTTTACTTGGTGTTTATTTAAATTAAAACTTTAAAGAGACTGCAATTACATTTAGACAACTATCAATAGCTAATTCCATGTCTTATGACTATTTTTAATGGATGTTTAAATAATAACGCACAAAGGCTTGAAAAGGTGGAAATCTTGAAGACCTACAGCTGACACATGTCCACCTTTTTGTACAGTCTATGAGATTCACCTGTAAGGCCTTAGCACTCTGAAGTAGTCTGGAGCAGTAGAGCTGCTCTTCACCATCTTAAGCAGCTTGATGCCTTTATGAGACACAGACAGCACCTGCACTCCTGTTCCCACACTGCCCTGGAACACACAAACACACAGCCACATAAGAGCATGTTAAACCAAGTGAAGGACGAAGGCTGCTTTAGGTTTATTATGCACCTTTAAGTTTAACTCATGCATGCAAAGAAGAAGACAATAACTCACAGAAGCTGGGAAGAGGCGGGAGAAATAAATGTCCCATGAGTCTCTGGCCATGGCAGCCACTTTCTTCTTCACGTTCTCATCATGTGTTCCTGAAACCTGATCCACTTTGTTTTCAGCTGTCATTGGAAAAAAAGAATTTAAGCGAGTTTAAGCGAAGTGTTGAAATGTCTTTCAAATGCTGTCCATTTAGAGCAGTTTCTAGTCAATTGTCTATGAGCCTTTAGACCGCAGAGTAATGTCACTAAGGTTTATGTGTTTTTTCATACCAAACAAAGCTTTCATCTTCAGTCTTTCCTCCTGGGTGATGCGGATGCAGGCCTCGGAGAAGGTATCATGTACAACCTGCAGCACAAATGCGCATTCAGGAGATAACAAAACCTATTTATGGGAACAAGTATTAGCATTCAAGCAAAAGCCAAGTTCATAAAGTACTCAAAACTGTGTAGATATGTTCTTTTACAACAATGATAATGCTGGTCTATATTAAAAGCACTACTTTTAACCTTTTCACCAGGTAATAACATAATTACAAACTCTGCAATAAAGAAAAACTAAACCTGACTTATTGATACATAAATTGATAAATCTACAAATGAATTTAATACAAAATAAATGGAGAAACAAGTCAAATTTAAATAAATAATGAATCCAGAAATCAACCTGTCTGAAGATCAGGTCCAGAATCAGTGGATTGTTGATGGTCTCTTTAGGATAGAAAACCTATAAACAGACAAAGAGTAACATTTATTTTTAGTAAATAATCATACAATTTGATGATATTAAAGAATTATAACATTGAGTAAAAGAAGGTATATGTTTTTACAGCGTGTGACTGAAGCTTCAGTGTGCAATTTGTTGATCATAAAATTTCAGGGCACTATGGATTATTTTCGTCCATTTGTGTTAATGTGTTTGTGTGCTCAAGAAACACACCTCTTTCCTCATGTAGAGCTTCCAGGGGACGTTGGAGTAAGTGTAATATTCATCACTGGTCCTGTTGTGGAGTTGAGTCTGAACAATCTCCTCCTCTATTGGCAACTCTCTAGAGACTGGAAACACAAAGGTTTTCTCACCATGTACTTCCCATACAAGTTCACATGCAGGTGTGGAAAGAGTAAAGAGCCTGTCATTCTGCTGTTTATTACTGTGGATTTATGTCACATTAATGTGTGAAAAGTTCACCTGGAGGAGGGGCAGGGCTTATGCTGGAGCTCGCAAGACCCTCAGGGCGAGACTTGGTCACCTTGGAAACCTTCAGTCCTCCCTCTTGTTTATGTTGAGAGGACTGAGGCTTCCTTTGTGTCTGAGACATAAAAGGTCAGATAGTTTTTTTTAATTTGTGCGTTTTAAATGTGTGTGCGTGTGCGTGTGTGTGTGTGTGTGTGTGTGTGTGTGTGTGTGTGTGTGTGTGTGTGTGTGAAGTTGCAGTACCGGTTGTGGTGGATTTGCCATCTGATCTTTAAGGATCTCCATCGCTTCATCATGTGGGTCTGGCTTCTTTGCAAACATCTTTCCATCACCTTTCCTATATACACACACACACACACAACACACACACACACAAGTTAAGAAGCAAATACGTGGACAAACGAAATGCTATTATCAGAATATTAGAAGAATATTTAGGTTAGGAGTTATGAGTGTGTTACCTTTGTGTAGCAGGTCCAGTAGAAGATGTTGTTCCAGCAGGCTGGTGATGTTTGATGATGTCTTTGATGTCGTGGCTGGGATCCACACGTTCTGTGTTACTAGTGCTGGATCGGACCACATCCTCAGGAGGGGGGCCAGGTGTTGGACCTGAAATTGGATCAAGTGCAGATGTTTAGACTTAGTTTTGGTCCTTTCTGTATGGTTTTAACGCTTCATAAAACCCCATACCATCCACAAATTAATTCACTCAGAATAATGTTGACACTTCCACAAATGTTTCAAAACCTGCAAACTTCTTACGAAGGATCAAAGAGTGGCTTTCATTTTTAAGGAAAAACTTTAGTGTCAAACAACAACAGCTCAGTATAGAACAAGTTCTGTTAATATGGAACCATGACAATGCATGGGAAAAGCATCCTGGAGCTTAGTCACCGGATTTGCACCACACAGCAAATCAGCCGAGGTTAATTTGAGCGCGAGTATAAAAACATACTAGTTTTTCGCTGAAGAGCAACAGGCTTGTACGGCGACTCTTGACTCTCTTTGTTCTGCAGAAAAAGAGAAAGTGATATAGCTGAGTATGTGTTATTATTTTAAGACAGTATTTCTGATTTGTATACATGCAGGCTGGTGTACCCATATGCATTTTCATGCATCGCCACATGCCTGTGTGTTGTTTACTCACAGGGCTGCCTGTGTGAGAGCCATGTGGCAAGTGTGTGTGATGATGCTGGGAGGGTGGTGACTGTGGAGCCGGGGCGACAGGGGGGAAGGAAGACAACATCTGCTGCTGGATCGCAATGGCCTGCATTGTCATCTGCTGGGCCTGCAACACACCCTCATATTTATGTATATACAGTATATATTTAACCAACAATATACCTCTATTTTAATGTATATTCTTCCTTTATTTCTCATACTACCCATTTACATGATGGATACATTTTTACTTTACTTTATGTGAATGGTCCAACATTAATCGTCATTTTTGACATCAACTATCAGCTGGTAATTACAACAGACTAAATGTTAATACTTCACTGAGTATCAACTTATCTACTGTTCTCAGTGTCACCTATCAATTTAACTTAATTTGTTTCATGATAGCGATATAGTTCAACATTTTAGGAAACAATTTGCTTTCTTGCTGAGAGTTAGATTCATAGACTCAAATCTATGAGGTAAACATGGAACTAAAACCAGCAGACAGTTAGCTTACCTTAGCATTGGAAACGGAGGGAAACAGCTAGCCTGGCTCTGCCCAACAGTAACAAAATCTGCCTACCAACACATCTGTAGCTCACTACAGACTGCCAGGCAACTTGCAGAGAGTACAGGAAGTTACTGCTCCTGGACCATAAATAGTCTGGCACACCACCCCTGGAAACCCCTGTTTAGTGTTGCCATATATTTTCATGTACAGTAACTCCAACAACTACACCAACAGTAGCATTAATATCACAGTTATTCAGAAAAAGTATATGTGACAAACCAGTATCATAGCTTGCTGGTTGATTATGGCCTGTTGCTGTTGAGTCAGTACTGCCTGCTCCGATCCTAGGGAGGTATAAACATATAAACATAGATACTGTAAAGATTATTTTGTTGAAGAAAAACATTAGAAGCACACTCAGTTCACAACCACACAACAAAATGCATCATATAAAGAAGATATGGCTTTTATCTAACAACAAATGTAAGTTATTGTACCGCCCCCAACTCCCCACATGCTTCAGGCCACACATGCTGGAAATCCTAACTGTACCTGGCACACCTGTCATCATAGGCAAGCCTGGAACCACAGCCGTGGCAGGGAGCAAGGGCACCCCTGGCAGACCAGGGACACCAGTGACATGGGATTCTACACCAGTTTCTACATCAGCAGTGGGGGCAACAGCAGGTGCACGAGTGGGTGATGGAGTGGGTGTTACACGTGTAGCAGGAGTGGTGGTAGAAGTCTGCTGGTGGTAGGTTTGTGGGAGACTGTTGTATTGGTGAAGCTGCTGCTGCTGCTGTTGCTGCTGCTGCTGCTGGTGTTGTTCGTGGTGATGGTGGTGGGAGGGGATTGGCATGGTGGGGATAGGTGGCATCATTCCCCCTGCTACAGGAAGCACTGGTACAGCTTGAGGAGGAACAGGGTGAGAGTTAGAGACAGTGCTGCTTCCAGGACGCTGCATCTGTTTTAAATTGACTTTATTTGTATTTTGGCAGCCAAAACCTGTAAAGCTAATCAGCGCTTTACACTATTAGTAAGGGCGCTCTCACACTATGCGATCCGTACCGTGCCCAGGCACGGTTACGCCCAAAAGTCCAGTTCGTTTGACCAGTGTGATCGCTCCGTGCCGACACGGTGATCGCTAACAGTGCCCGAGCACAGAACCCCGACAAAAACTCCATGTTCCGTGCAATAGAGAGAGAGAGAGCTCCTTTTTCACAGAATTGACTTCCAGCTATAAACAGGGCACTTGCAACCCAGCTGTGATCTAACATCAGCATAGCTTTCCTTATTAGCTAGGCTCCTTAGATGCTTGCAAATAACTTTTTTGGGTCTCCGAAAGTGACAGTTGTGTTGGAAAGACTTGTGCAGCGGTCAGCGTTGACACTGTGACAGGCCGCCTCAAACATGGGAAACACTGACCCAGTGATGACGTAACGTGCTCCTGTTCGGGTCTTAGGTGCAGTGTGAGCGCAGGCCAGCAGGGGAGTGTGGTCACAATTGTGAGTACGCCTCAAGACATTCTCCTACAGCCAGTTTTTGTACATTTTAACAATGTATTCCTTAGAAATTATTGCAGATATAATATTTAAACAGAAATGTTGTCGGAAGGCATATTTTTTTTATTCTGAATCTTCCATGCTAGTGACATGGCTTTATAAATGGCAATGTCATTATGTCTGTTGGTATGCCTGTAAGTTGATTCACCACTTCTGTCCAGTCTGAGATATCTCAACTCAATTAGTGGATGGATTGGCATGAAATTTTATACAGACATTCATGATCCCCAAAGGATGAATCCCAAATGATTTCCCTTTTCATTTAGAGCCACCACGAGGTTGATTTGTGGTTCAGATTGAAATAACAAGTGATCAACTATTGGATGGATTGTCATGAAATTAGCTACAGATATTCAAGGTCCCTTGATAAACTCGAGTGACTTTGACAATCCTCATTTACTCAGTGAAATAGCTTGATGTCTAGTTCGTGTATTGGCACAACATTTTGACATTCATGGTTCTCAGATGATCCTGCCTGTAATGACGCGTGTTGATGCCTGACTTTTCATCTGGTGCCATCAGATATGTCCACTACTTTGGTTTATGGCCAGATACCTTTGAAACTACTTTCTGTACATTGTATTTAGCGCTTATCAACAAATGCTGGCATGCTTAAGGGCTAAACTAGGATGGTGAATCTGGTAAATATTATTTGCTAAACATCAGTATGTTAGCATGCTGATGTTAGCATCTAGACTCTTGACTCTGTCTTCTTGATGTAAACATTTTGTTTTCTTGCTACCTATTATCTGTAAACTAGTTATATATAATAATTATACATTGGACTTGTGATTAAACATATTATGACATCATAATGTAAATAGTATAGTGCATTGCTTTTTCTTTCCATCATTTTCATCATTGCTGTTGCTCTCTCTGCCGCACCTTGTCCAGTGGGGAGAGATGCCTTTGATTAGAATTTCAACACAATGTTCCTGGAATTACAGCCGACACAAAAACTTGACACCTGGAGGCTTAAACATATTCTCCAAAGACAGGGTAAAGGACGGTAGTTATTTGTGCAGCAAGACACAGAATAAAGTCATGTGTGGTTACAGTGAATGGCTGTCTATGCATTATCTATGAGGTCAGACTGCTCATTACAGCCACTAAGCGACAGATTAAGGTTGGTGAATTGTACACCTGAACCTTTACACTTCACTCATGTTCAGTGTCACTAAGACACTTTAGCCCTCACATTTAGACAACATAGAAATAAAAATAATAATTATTGCTCTTGCCAGTTGTTTTGTTGTTATATTTTGTCTGTCTTTTGGTTGTTTACCTACTTAGCGCTTTATTTTATTATTAGCCTGAAATCAATAATTGCCAAAGAAGTGGAGGTTTAAAACTGAGTAACCCAAAACAGTGTCTCTAGCATTCAGGAGAAGCTCTAAAATGAGGAAGAAGGTGAAACTATTTATCAAGCTGAGACTAATGCTTAGAAATACCAATGCAACGTAGAAGCTGAACTATTGATGTCAGCGGAGAGAGAAAAAGAGTGAGCGAGAGGCTTGACTGGGAGAACAAAAGAAGGGCTAGAAATATGTAAATGGACCAAAGAATTAAAGAGAGAAGAAGAGTAAGAAAAATAGTTGAGCCTGTAATAAATATGCAGTTTGAATTCGCGGAAAAAACTAAAACTAAACTAAATAACAAAAATACAAATCTAAAGAAAAAGCTATAATGTGCACCAACCCCAGATATACTGTAATTAACAGGAAACACACACACTAATGTCAGTGTTCTACCTCCGGGATGTATTCCTGGTGGATAAGGCCGGCTGGGGGTCGCATGACTCTCCCCTTCTCCTCTTCCTCCTCCTGGGATGCCTACGCCTCCTCCTCCCTTCATCCTTGCTGACAAACTTCCAGTCTTTTCCATGTCCTGGTAGCCAGAGAGCAGCAGGTGGAACAGGGCATTTGTGGATGTTGAGAAAGTGGAGTTTGAGAGATATAGGGAGAGGGGTAAGAAGTATGTGTGTGTGTGTGTGTGTGTGTGTGTGTGTGTGTGTGTGTGTGTGTGTGTGTGTGTGTGTGTGTGTGTGTGTGTGTGTGTGTGTGAGAAAACAGAGAGACTAAGGGCATGAGAGAGGAAGCAGGTTGTATTGGTTGATTCAGACCCCCCATTGAGTTAGTCAGTAGAGCTGTAGGAACTGAATACGCCGCAGGAAATACCGTACACACTGAAGGAAAAGCTTCAGCGCAGCAGAAACTCATGAAGGCAAAAAAGTACTACCAGTCTCCCCAAAAAAAATTCTGCAACATAACAAGCTCCACGATCTCAACACAACACAACCAAATGGATATAACACGTTGCTGCACAGGTAAATAAATGAATCCAATCCCACAAACATAAGCTCAAACTTTACAAATAAAATGGTCCGATGTCACCACTTGCATCATTAACAGCTGGTATGGAAAACCTACAACGATGGAAAAAAATCTCAACTTCACATAGTGTCTTTAAGAACCGTAGTTAACATACCTGCACTGATTGACTTCCTTCCTGTTTTCTCCCAATTACGGAGCCTTTTGCCTCAATACACAGAATTTAAACGGGACAGTAACTCCCACAAAGGTGTGCATGCGTGCTGCCTGCTGTTAGAGTCAAATACGGTAGGTCACTTGGTAACCTAATCGTCCCTCCTGTCTGCTCCATTCATACACAAACACAAGCAGTGGCTCACATGTTCCCTACATCCATCAACACTCCCTTCCATTCACATTCTGATGGCAGATCAGGTGGAGGGAGCATGACAGGACAGTTTTATGCATTACAGAGGTCAACTAATGAGAACTTCCTTTATGCCTTAGTCTGTTTTTTACTGTATTCATTAATTGATTAGTGCAATGTCAGACATTTTAAAAAAGATCATATGTTGCCACAGCCAAAGTTGATGTCTTCAAATCGCTTGTTTCGTCTGCCAACAGTTCAAAATCCAAAGATGTTCAATTCATAATGTGATATAATGATACAGAGAAAAACAGCTGGTTCTCCTATCTGAGAATCTGGGAACTTCTTGTATGTATGTTTTATTAATGTTATATAGCTATTATATATAGCTATTTATAGGATTTTCATTGTTAGACAGTTTCAGAACTTACAAAAATGTCCTCTGAGTTCCTCTGATTTTAAGGCTTAGTTGTTTCATCTGATAATAATAAAAACAATGCACATAATAATGAAGTGAATTCAGTCCAACACCGGCTTGCAATGTTTTATAGTGTTTTCAAAGGCCGACCAACTAATGAATCAATTATTGGTTGCAGCAGTAATGTGTATCCAAAGCAGAAGGGTAAGTATGGTTAGGATGTGCCGTTTCTTACAGGTCAAGGTCAGTACTCACTATGCTGCTGTCTGACAGCACAGGGTCAAACAGACTGTCCAGGTAACGGTCCATTCCTCTCTGAGTCTGACCGTCACTGAACGCATCCGACTCTACTGGACACAGACAGAAAGCTGAGCAGCTAAAATACACTTTACATTCCATGTTTTAATAACCAGAAACCATAATTATCTAACTGGAATAAACTTATATTTTTACTGGTAGATTTAGTGTAGTAATAGGATACAAGTTGACTTCCATCCATTCATGATTCTACTAATATTACTAATTACTGAAGTTACTGCATATTATATTACAACAGACTTATGCACTTGTGAATGCTGTACATATTATTGTTGGGAGGGTCTGTGTGTATTTACCGTGGCTGTAGTAACCGTCAGAGTCCGGCAGACTGTAGGCTGGTCTGCTGCTGCTGAGAGGAAAAGCAGGAGGAAGCTCCTCATCTGAGTCAAAGCCAGTGCCAAGCAAAGCCCTGAGAGGAGAGGAGAGGTAAATTCACATCTGTGGTGTAAATATCTACAATTCAAATATTTGTACATGCCTGTATCTGTGTACTAACAGACTGGCATTAGCTCTGACTCTAGTAGGATCGTCAGTGCTGATGACGAAGTAGCTCTTCTGCTTTGGGAAGTCAGGCGGAAGCTCCAGGTCTGCAATCAAGTCCATCACATAGTCATGACCTGCCAACTCTACCCACTGGCCGAGCTCCTTCATCAGAACTGAACTCCCCCTCCACCAGTCGGACACTCCCCTGAAAGCAAGACCACACACTTCAAATACCTGTACCTGTTAACACTGCACTCAGAAAGCATTGTGTACTGTATAATATAACTGTGTGGATGTTTTGCAGTAAAATTAATATTACAATGCTGGGAGTTTCATTAAAATGTAAGATATATGTAAATAATAATGATCTACCCTGAATAAATCAAGTGAACTCTTGTGTCTTATACTTAAATATGACATGTCAGCACCTGTGGCGCAGAATGTCCCCTGCTAAATCCTCTCCACTGGTCCAGGAATGGACTGGACACAGGAATGATTCTCCTACAAAGAAAGATCAATGTATAAGATGAACAAACAGTCTGAATCTTCAGCTGTTTCCTTCCTTTGTGGTTTGGAAATCACACTAATTGTATTGTGTTAACAAGCAAAATGCAAGAAATTCAAAGACAGAGTGCCCTGTAGTTCCATCACCTGATCCTGACTGGCTATAAATAATCAATGATCAAGAGCTGTAATTGATCCCACTCAATAAAACTGATGCCAGCAGTCCCTGCCACGCACTCTCCTTGCTTTTCTTTGAGACGTGTGCTCATTTACTCATTGACTTACAGAGATACGTCGTACGACTAAAAGTAAGGGGAAAACTTAAAAGCAGTACATTTTGTGAATATTTGTGCAGCTGCTGCCTTTGATCTGCATCTCACCATCAAGACAGTGCATGTGCAACACCATGTTGGCCTTCTTCCTATTAGCTGTCCACTCCAGCAGCGACAATGGATAGGTCCGAGCAGCCTCAGGGGCGGAGCCTGAGCCTAGCTGTGTCTTCTGATTGGCTTGGATGAGCCTGTGTTGCAGTAATGCCTGGCAACCAGCAGGGGCGTGGTCAGACACAAACCTGAGGGGAAAGGACAGCTGTCAAAAGTCATACTTTTCTTTGAAGTGTTTATGTTTTACATTACACCCACTAATTACTTCAATAAAACTTAAATATGTAATAAGGAACTACCCAAAGCCTTTAATGTATTTTGATCAATTGCATTCATTTTCAGACTTTTTCCTCCTGTAATCAAGGCATAAGTACAGAAGCCCTGACAAGCAAGTGAGAAAAAAAATCTGGTGATCCATGTTCCAGATGAAGTGCCTGGTAAACTGCAATTCTAGACAAAATAAAGACATGACTGTAATGATACATAACTTGCCAACAACCATATCCTGTAGTGTCAGCCTTGTGTGGCCAAGATGAGCATTACAGCAACAAACACTTGAAAATGAACCTTACTCATCTATTTTGACAGGATTTCTTTCTCACTTGCCTATCAGGGCTTCTATACATACAGGTAAAATTGAGAAAAAGTTTTTTTTGAAAATTACAAAGTTGATGAGGTTTATTCAAAAGGCCATGTGTAGTTATCAGCCTTTAGCAGTGAGGTTTCAGATTGCAACGACTACATTCCCAAGCACGTGCTCCTGTGCGTGCTCAAACTCATGAGTGAGCAGTTACAGTGACTGAAACCGGTGTGTGAATTGAACTCGCACACAGAAAAACCGAGCTGATTTCTTTTCACATAGGGCACTGAATAGTGGCTATACCACGGGACTGAGAAAGCAGGTGTGTGGTAAATATTTTGTAAGGTTACAACCCATTCACAAAAAGGCCATAAAAAGTGATTAATTGAAAAGTGATTTCATTTACAAAGAATTACATATAGCCCCTTTAAGTTTCATTTTGTACTGCCACTACTTATCTGGTATTTTAAAATGAATTTTCTCTCTCACATTAAAATTATTCCAGGAAATAAAAGGTTTTTTGTGATCTCCAATCAGATTACATATTTATTTTCAGTTGTAAATGTTTTTTTCTTTATCTGTACTGCTATTACATTTCTACCTAACACCGGTTTGCATGTGAACGTGTGTGAAGGTCCACATGTGTAAGAAATCATGTCTCACTTTAGTAGATACTTGTCCATTTTGGGCGATGGGGCAAAGCTGCAGACACATGCCAGCAGCAGGAGCCAGCCTCTCTCAGCGTTGTCAGGGTTCACATTCCTCCACACCTGGTTGACAACCTGAGCCAGGATCTCATCCCGTAACCCCGGAGATGGCGACGACAGGCCCCTTTGGATTATGTAATTCCCAAACATGTTCTCCTGCGCCCCGTTCAGGTGTGGGTCCCCCATGAATCGTAATACCTGAAAGCAGAATAAAGGCAAAATCCATTACAACTAACTGACTTATAGCATGTTGCGTAATGTTGTAGCATACGTTTTTTAGAAGTCAGCCCACCATGATGAAGAGCTCCAGAGCTTCTCCTCTCAAGTCCTCCTCTAGGCGGGTAAGAGGTGACTCCAGAGGTGCCATCAACATCCCAAACTTTGGTTCCTACAGCAACAAAAGATTTGCACTGATTTTAGAAAGTGCAATAAATGTACATGTTTATTACAAGTACAGAAACAGCCCTCCCTGGCTTACTGATAAAAAAAAAAACAATTACAAATAGCTAATTGAGGGCTTGGCTGCATGCTGTTATCCCATGCAGTTTTATAGTCTAGCTTTGCCTCATTTTCAGGAAAAACAATAGACTACTAAGAATCACCACCAACAACATGATATTGCTGTTTTATATACTATAATTGAAGATAGTGCTGTAATTTTGTAATAAATGGTCCTTGGCTTGAATTTCATGTTTCCCTTTGCGTCCATATTCATCAGTTCCACTCTGGCTCTCAGTGGATATGTCACTGTTTTTACTGACCCCTTTCATGAGGACAAATCTCACTAATAACCCCATACCTGACCTGACCTGTAGAACTGAGGCTGACTGTAATACTGTGAGTATACTGATACACATCTCACCCTGAAGTAGATCTGTACATAGCGGTAGAATGGATAGTTGTTGATGTCCAGAGGCAGAGTGAGCTGAGCCTCTTCCTGGATATGAGGAGCTTGAAGCAGAGCCAAACAGTCTGAGTGCAACTCCCTCCTGACTAGAAAGAGAGAGGTACGAGGGCAAAGTCAACCAGCATACATATACTGTAGGCCCATCTGGTCCTTTAAATTATGTTTCAACATGAAAACTAACAAAAAGTGGAGTTAATCAACTAGAAATATATAAGAATGTATACTGTACGACTTTCTATTGCTATTGTTGAAGCTGGGCAGAAATGACATTTAGAGCATAAAGTTCTTTTAAAATATTTTCTAAAAGTGACATTAAGTTTGTTTTTTGTTATTTTTCCCTTATGATTTATTTATCAGCTGATGCCACTCGTGTCCCACTCTGTCAGGACTATTTAAATCACTTCAGGAGGTGACGCTGTCAGTCCTGAGGAGATGAGACACATTCAAAGAGCTGAAGGCAGTGCTCAGCTATTTGGTCCATGAATAATATGTGAGACAAACATGAATGTGGACTTCACAAAAAGGAAGGCAGACAGACGTTTACTGACCTCCTGCCGTCTGCAGTAACGCCCCCAGTTCTGCAGGGATCACCAAGTGTGTGACGTTCACCACCTCCCTCTTGGTCAGCTCCTGAAAGAGTTATTGCTTTTTAATTCACCTGCAGAGTAACCATAAATGGTGAGAGAAAAAAAGGATACGTTTCTTCTTTAAGTCCTGTGTAAATCCTGTCCAAATTTCCATCTTACCATCTCTCTCCTCCTCCTCTCCTCTTCAGCTTTCCTTTGGGATTCAAACTTCATCTGAAAAAAGATTACAGAAATCACACACAAACTTTTTCACTTCAATCCAGTGCAAGAAGATGCTAAAACACTAAACTGAAACAAAAGTGGGAAATGTTTTCAAACGTATCTACAAAACAGCATGAAAGGTTGCATCGTCTTTATATAAAATATAAGCAGACTTCAGGTACCTTGATGTATCGCTTGTGGTTGACGTACATGTGGACAAGAGAGCGGAACCGAACAAGACTCTCCCTCATTTTCACATAGCGCTTCCTGGAGGGTAGAATGAGAGTACCATGAAAAAACACATTTCTAATACCTAACTTTATTTGTTCATCCCATTTTCTGAGAAACTTTATACAAAGAGGGAAACTTTGCAGGCATGCTACAAGTACTTTTATTTTTACAGAAGTCACAGTTACAATGTGTTTTTTTTGGCTAGAATTTGGTTAAGTAGTTACCTGAATAATTTGTATTTTGGGTATTATATAGTTTTCACGTGATATACAGTGATCATTATCTTAAAGGCACAGCTGTATTGGCTTTTAATATTCAATATGACCAAATAAAATGGTGTTGTTTTGGGAACATTAATTATATTGCCGGCTCCATAATTAAATTAAAATTACATGCTTATTTTAGTACCATATTGTAACATAAACTTAAAACTCCTGTGTTCCACATTAAAAAATTGTCTGTCAGTACATTGTCTTTCTCACTTCTACAGTAAACAGAGGAGATAGTACAATATATACAGGCTTTTACTATATATCAGTCAATAGTGAGAAAATAGCAGTAGCAGAGAAGCTTACCTAGTGAGGAAGCCTCGGCACTGCGCCTGCAGTCCAATGATCTTTTTGCGAAAGGCCACAAAGCGTTTTCTGACAAAGAACATGCGGGTGTAGCGCTGCAGGGTGAGAGCAGCGAGATGACGGGTGCGCTCCCGTTTACATTCCAACAACTGGTAGATGTCTTCCTTCAGAAACAGCTGCCATTCACACACACACACACACACACACACACACACAAATCATTTGGAGGGGGAAGCAAATATATCATAAATGAAACCCCTACATACATCAAAAGTTGGTGGTACAGACAGACATAACAACTCAACTCTTTCTTTCATCTGTGAAAGGGTTAGTGTGAACAAATAAGAAGAGAACCTCACCTTCGTGACTCCAACGTGGTAGGCTCCTGGTCTGAGAGGACACAGCTTACTGAGCATTATCACACAGTTCTCTCCATTTGCTGCTGGAGGCTCTGGCATCCCCACCAGGGACTTATACCTGTGGGTGACACACATTCACATGCATGTATACACACAACCTGCTGCAACAGGTGGTGCTCTTTTCTTTATTTTTTAAGACACGTTAGCTATCACTTCCCATGCTAACTGCCAAGTGCTTTCCTATGTGTTCAACACAAACTGCTGATTCTTCTGCTGCAAAGTAAAATGCATCTTCTTTTGTGTGACAAATAATTTTTGTGAGAAAATCTACCAGATACTCGACATTTATATTCAGAACAGACGAAAAATTTAACATTTAAAGTCGATGCAGATTGGTGACAAGGGATAGCATTATAAAGTGTCAGAGTACAGTTAGGGGCCAGAACAGATTCAAATCTCCTTGGCAGACATTCAACAAGTGTCTCAACTCTACGGGAAGGATAAACACTATTCTTCCAAAAGATATTCTCAGATTCTGTGTTTTAATTGGTGGTTTACAGCCATGCTGGCAGCTTTTTGAGGCTATACCTTTGAGCAAAACATTAGCATGCTAACATGCTCACAATGAAAATTTTAACATGCTGATGTAAAGGTTTAATGTTTCTAATGTTCACTAATCTTACATCGTACATCTCCCTCTGGGTAAACTCTCCCATTTGCCAAAACACTTCAGTTCAAAGTTAAAAAGTCCTGACAGCTCACAGTGATGAGGCAGTCTTTTAAAAATCTTTATGGTTACAAGATGCCAGCATGGACCACAGAGATGCCCCAAAGTATCTTCCACCATCCAGTAGTTAACAACACTGTGAGTAAGTTACCTGAACAGGAAGACGTAGAATGGCATTCTGACAGGATACCCCTCCCTACGGATCCTAATGGTCTCTAGGACACCTGAGTGTCTCAGCTGGCTGCTGACCAGGTCGTCCTCAAACACACCTGGTAGCTAAACACAGATGCAGATTCGAAAAAACGACTGTCATTACCTACAGGATACAAAGACTGAACTCATGCATGCAAACGGTCAGTGTCATCAGTAGAAATACAGAGTGTCTGAGTATCTACCTTCATATTATTTGGCTTAATGCAGCGAACAAAAAAAGGGTTGCACCTGAAATGGAAGAATAAAAGTAAACCAAGTGAGTGAGTAATGTCAGTAATCAGTTCATCTGTGCCTGTTTGTGGACAAGCAGCTACGAGCTTTCAGTTATTTTAGCTCCACTTCTCTAGGGTTCACCTCTCCATCTTCTCCACTAGCTCTAGCAGGGACTGTTGAAACTTGCTGCTGACGGTGGGGGCTTGGTATTTTCTGGTGACTGTGCTGCTCTTCCTCATGTGACCTCCTCTCTGCTGACCTGTGACCTCTGCGTGAACCAGGAAGAGGTTTGACACCATCTGGAAACACACAAATACACACATGCATTTACTTGTTTACATTCACATCAATTAGAGAAGCTCTCCAAGGGTAATGTGTCTCACCTTGTTCTTGCTCTGAATGAACAGGTCCAGGACATCCTGACGGACCTGGTCGTAGTTCTTATCGAGGAATTTGTAAACCTGCATCGTTGACATAAAGTGGTGTTTTGAGGGAAATATCCCAGAAACTATAGGATTGTTTGTTGACACCAAATTCAGTTCTGCCATATCCCCCTCAAGATGAACTGATTAACCCATAACTTTACCATAATGAACATATTTTTTATTCTTATTGTTGGTTAAACATGGCTATACATTCATGCTAGCAGTTCTGTGAGACTGTACTTAGGGCTGTACTGTGAGCTAAAAGCTAATGTCAGCATGCTAATATACTTACAATGCCAATGCTAACATGTTGATGCTAAGCAGGTTCACCATCTTAGTTTAGCATGTTAGCATGCGAACATTTGCCAATTAGCAATAAACACAAAGTACAGCTGAGGCTGATGGGAATTAGTTTTGCAAATGCTTGGAATCAAAGCAAAGTATTGGACAAATTAAGTTTTGACCTGACGATGGTGCTTGATAAAAAGTTATAGAGATCACAAAAGTTATTAAAATTCATCCTGAAGGGGGACATTAATGTCTGCACCAAATTTTATGGCAATTGATCCAGTAGTTGTTGAGATATTTCCATCTGCACCAAAGTGGCGGATCGACCGACCAACAGACAGACTCATGGCACAGATCAGAGGCTTGATGTCAGTGAATCAAATACTGGCAGATTGATAGAAGGTTTTCACACGTGAGATGAGCCGTTGAGGAGCTGTGTACCTGGTAGGTGACCCGGCCAGCAAAGTGCTTGATGGTGAACTCGGGGTGGGGCATCTTTGGCTTCAAATACAGTGGGCTGTTGCCATGGTGATAGTGACACTTTTGGAGGAAAGTGTGGTCTGTTGCCTGGCATCAAAGCAAAAATTACATTACATTACCACCCCATTTAGTTGTTTAGTTATGTCCACTTACTTGAATATTTGAGACTGTTGTCAGATATTTATGTGTTATTTTTCTAAGGCTTTTGTAAGTTAGCAGTTGAAAAAAAGGTGGGTTGTAGCAAGAGAAAAAAATAGCCTATAGTTGCTGCTTCTTTTGAGTTTGAGAGAAACTGTCCATTGCAGTCAATTGTTAGGATTGAGTGAGTACTCAGTTGAAACCGGTTGAAATAAGTATCTGGTGAACATAGTGTACTTTTAGTGTCCTCACAATAAAATGTGTATCTGTTATATAAATATCTGTTTTGTAATAAACAAATATAGGAACCTCTTTTTAAAAATTATCTTACTATTGGAATAATTAATTAAATCCCCTTAACTTGAAATGGAAAGTAGTATCAATGTAGTTAAACTTAACTACATTGATACTACTTTCCATTTACATATAATGCCAGAATGTATGTCGACTATTTCAGAGAAGTTCTTCTTACATTAATAAAGTAAAATAATTATTTCTTTTAACTCAAAGTATGAAGTTGAAACAGGTTATTAAAAGTTCAATTAACTAAATATACAATGTTGAGACAAACCTAAAGGCAAAGGCAATTTTCAAGTTGAGTTAACTTGCATTTCCAGGTTAAACTAACTTTGAAATGTCTCACAGTGCATGTACATGTCCTACCTGTGGGAAACTGCTTTGGTCATCCAGAATCCTCAGTATCCCATGAGGCTTAGCGGCAATGAGGTCAATGCAAGGCTGGTTGTCACTGAATGGGATGTCCTGCCATGGGATCTGTTCCCGACTGTACTCCTCCTACATGGGGATCCCATGCAAATTCATGTGTCTTATTATTGTTTCTATCAATCAACTTATCAATGAATTTTCTTGTTCCAGCACTACCTAATTAACATCTATTTGTGTGCAATTATGTGTATATTCTATATGATTTGTGATATGAAGAGTGTGTGTGTGTGTGTGTGTGTGTGTGTGTGTGTGTGTGTGTGTGTGTGTGTGTGTGTGTGTGTGTGTGTGTGTGTGTGTGTGTGTGTGTGTGTGTGTGATGTGGACTCACCTGTTCTTCCCTGAATACGATTCTGTTGAAGAAGAACTGCAGGTACTCGTTTGCATAATTAATGCAAAGCTGCTCAAAGCTGTTGAAGGCTAGATCCTGTTGTTCCCACACAAACACACACATCAGGAACAGCTGGTAATTCTTTAAATGTCATCTACATATCTAAAGAGTGATTATAAGAGTGATCTGGAGTCTCTCTGTCTACGGTGTAAAACAAGAAAGTGCCAGACAGGTGATGAGAAGAGCTGATAAGAAGAAAACTCGCTCACCTCAAATCCATAAATGTCCAGGATGGAGATGGAGAGGGTGTGTTGGCGGGGGTACACCTGAGCATTGATCCTCTCTGTTAACCAACGGAAGAGCAGCGAGTACAGGATCTTGGCAACAGCATCTCTGGAAACCAAAGATTTGTGTGTCAAAGACAAGGAGAAAGATGAGGAGAAAGAGAAAGTGAGACAGAAAGGAAATTTATTAAAAAAAACTGGACCATACATAATGCACTCTTATCTTCAGACAGATTGTCATCACAGATTAGGAAGCAGGAAAAGTTGTATTGGGACTTAGTTTCATGTCAACTTGCACAAAAAAATATTTTAATGGGAACAACATGGCAAATTCAGTGACATTTCCCTTTCTAAATTGAATTGCATTTGAAATACATTTTCATGCAGTGCATTTTGGGTATGTAGCGGTCTGTTACCTGGCATCGACAGCACTTTCCACAGTCAGTGGGGTGTGAATCTTGTCCCTCATTGTCTCCTGCAGAGAAGACAGCCTGGTTTAAAAAGATTTTTTTAAGAAGCAAAGATGAACAATTTCAACAGTCAAATCTGCTTTTACCCTGTTTGTCAAGAACTTTTATGAGCTACTGGGCCATCTATTCTACTTTTGTCCTAGAGACCTTCACACCTCAGATATTAACTAAAATTTAAAAACTGCACACCCATAATCCATCGCAGGATTTTTTGACTTATGTTGCCAGATAAGACCTCTCACTGATTGTACATGGGTGCACACTGAGCTTGACTGCCAGCACCCTCACTCTTCTGTTAGTTTTGTTGTACATTTTGCTGGCAAATATTTAAACTTGCCAGCAAAATGTATTATTAACAACATTAACAAGTGTCCCAGTAAGTGTTGACAGTGAGTCGGCACACACAATACCAGGACCCTGACACTGAAGCAGCTAAAGGAAATGAAGCCATTGTTAATTATTGTTTACACGTGCGTTTTTTTTTCTACTGTGGCATGTCAAAATGTCTTCTGTAAAAAAATAGTTAGATAATAGATTAGATAATAGGGTTTTGTGATTTTATGCACTTCTCAGCAGAATTGTATTTAGATGATTGTGTAAAAGGTCTCATTGATACTTATTATAGTATTATGTAAAATGCTATATAAAAAGTTACTGGTACTATTATTGGAAATAATAGTGATGATAATAATAATCATCATCATCATCATCATTGTGAAAAGTCAGCTCGAAGGCAGTGAGTCCTCCTCTTCCTGTTGGTATGTATGCACAGTATGCTGTACTAGCATTTCAGTGAATATACAGAGTTCTGCACCCTGATTCATATTCTCATATTATGAAAATCAATCGGTTCAATCAGTCTGTAGCGCCAATTTTAACAGAATCATCAGAAAATAGGCAGAAGAAAATACACATTTGTTGGCATTTCCACTACTGTTATGCGAATATTAGGAGTTGGATAATTGAGATAAGCAGGCAGAGGATCTTTTTGTTCCCCAAAACATAGATAGCCAGACTGTGTAAATGACCATGCACCCTTTGTTCTGGGCCAGACGTTAGTGACTGTCTTAGAAGACAGAACCTCTGGTCCAGCTGATTTTGTTGTAGTACTTCTCTGTTTATTCTCTTTTGTTAAATAAATTCTTCAAAGACAACGGTTGGTTGTAACTCAATTATTTGCCTAACCTCTCAACAGGAATCAAATTTTCCACGACAAGTAGCTCTTGGTTCAAATAGCTAGAGTAGCAGGAATGTTTGGTAAACAGGGCTCACAAATCTTGTGACGTCCACCATAATTTCTAATGTGCAATTTGGTGGATGATGTGAAAATTCTTTAAGATGTAATTTTAAGATAATAAGGAGAGGATTTTTCAATCTGAGACAAGGAATGGATCTACTAAATTTGGACCACAAGGTTCAACCCTCCCATCCCCAGCCCAAAAATGTCTGTACAGTCCTAAAGTGGGAAACCTCGTCATCATGCTGCTTAATGCCTTCATGTTAACTTTTACTAATTCCCCCACCCTGTCTCCCTTCTGCTCCCATCTGCTTCACTTCTTTCTTTCCTCTTACTTTCTTCGTCACTCTACCTCACTGACGTAGTCTTTGCTTCCCTCCTTCCTTTCTGCTCTCCCACTTGTATATCCTCTACTCTCTTATTCATTGACGTGAGTGTCTGGACTTGGGGATCTGATCAGATAAAGAATGCTTTGAGACTTGAGACCTTCTCTTGCTTAAATGCACCAGATCATCACACTTACATGGGGATGCACGCACGCACGCACGCGCACACACACACACACACACAAACACACACGTACGTGTCTTATTCAGCTAAAGGAAATGAGTGGATACGACTGACTCCTCTCCTGTTACATAGGAACCACCTTTGTAATTAGAAATTCAATTATACAAAAGGCTCTTAGTGTAATAGAGCGTGTACGTGTGGTGGACATAAGGCGTACTTTTAATGTATTCCTCTTTGTCAGAAGCACAAGACTGTCAGGACAACAGGAACCTGCTCTTTCTTTTAAACAGGACAGCAAAACAGGATGTTTTCTGATAAATCAGATACTGGAATATGAGAGGATGTGGATCAAAGAGGACAATTATTTGGTGAGAAATTTTTTTCCCCCCGGATTTCCACTTTGTCAACTAATGTAAATGAAGCAACCGAGGAAATACAATGGACAGAGAACTAGAAAATTCATTTGGTAGTAAACATTGTGAATAGGTGTGTGTTTATTACTTTCTTGTTTTCTGACAGTTTTTTGGGTTTTTGTTATTTGCACCTATGATCCGTTAATGCCAGCAGGGTTGAGCTGTTGAGCTTGCATCCATTGAGCTGGTATGGATTCAGCGTCTTTTTGCTGTGGCAAAGATCGACTGTGTAGCTACTGTACTGGTGATCAAGAAGTAAAATGTCATAGATGACTGAAGAAGAGATGCAATAGAGGTTGTATCCGGGTTTGAGGTTGATGGCTTTCAAGACCCTTTTCTGTAAATCCCATGGACGTCACTCTTTGGTCAATCACATTGTAAAGATCATCTTAGATACAACCAACAAACTCTGGCTGAAGCAAAGGAGCACAATGGGGCAGTTCATTGTCCTTATTTGTCCTATAAGATTTTTGGATGTGGGATGTGGAGACTGTGTGCAGTCTCTTCTGCTGGCTCACAGTAATAGACAAGACAGAATCCATGCAAGCCAAATATCTAAAAAAGTTTTTTTTTTAAAATTAGTGGTATTTTTAAATTCCTAATAGCTAAAATCAATTTATTCAACCATCCATTCATCATCAATCACTTATCCTGCGTACAGTGTCGCGGAAAACCAATTTATGAGTACTTAAATTGTAATTATATGGAAATGGAATTCTTCCACTGAATGGTGACACGCTGAAGGACATCAGGAGATTTAACATAAAGACAATGAGAAGAACCCATTGCTTTCTTTGGTTTGCATATGTAATGGAGGGAATGTGCTGGTATACAAGGATCGAGACAAGTATGAGCATGTTGATGTGTCCAGTAAATAAGAGCTCATGACTCAAGTAAATAAAAAGTTACAGTTTTGGACAAAGAAAGCATGCTTTAATGTTTTGAAAAAACTAGAACATTTAAAAACTGAAATCCCACCAAAAAACTAAACTGAAACATCCCATCCCTCAAGCTATACTGCACTCACCAGTGCTGAATGAGGCTATTTTTAAAAGTATATACTGTCCAAAATGACAGACTACAAACAAAAGGAGTCGAGATGCTTACACTGCCAGAAGCATTACTCTACAGAATAACGTAGCTCAATAGTAAGTGCGTGAATATTGCATGTCTGTCTATTATGTCTGTGTACTGTAAGTGTACAGGATGAGTGTCTGCTTGACAGCATTTACATTCATGCTGGTCAGTGTGTTGTAGTCCTGTGTGCAGAGTGTAAGCGATACATCTAAACAATCAACACTGACCTATCAAAGTCACATCTGTAGTTACATTACAAGCAGTCAACAGAAAGTGTTTCTATTGTTTTATGAACTGATTCTTTACCACATATAAAAACAAAATGGGGCTGCTCCACATGAGGTCAGGTTTGATTTGAGATGAGTCTTTCAAAACATAATAAATGAATGAATGAGGGCACAGCAGGAGGTCAGAGGTCAGTAAAAGAACTGGTGCACTGAGGCACTGAGTGGTTAAATAGGTGGCTTAACACACTTTTGTTTTTATACTTGAGCAGGCTGAGTTGCTCTCCTGCAGGGCAGACTGCCAAGATCTGCTCCAGTCTATGTCTTCGCCACTAAATAATTTTGAGCCTCATTCACAAGGTGATACACAAGGTGAGCCTACATTATGCTTTCAATGACTTCCTACTTAAATGGCTAATCCTTCATCAGTTAGTGGGTAGAGGTTAAAGGATCCCTAAAAACACAGTTTGATACTGACTGTGACTTTGTAGGTGATGGCTTTCTGTAGTCCGTCTGGAGAGATCTGCAGCAGCTCTGCCACCACTCTGATCTCCTGAGCACTCACCACTGACGCCACCTCCTGGCCATCAGCCTGTGACACAACATAGAGAAGAGAAAGAAAAAAACTTTTGTGCTTATAATAAAAAAAACAAAAAACATTTCTGCTTGTCATTGTCATTTTAATTTCTGGTTTACTTAATTTCTTGTTTTTAGTGTTTTAAATTTCCCTTAACATAGCTGTCTCATTTGGATGGCCAAAATATTCCAAACATATACCAAAAATATATATATATGCGGTATGTGACATATGTACCAGTGGCATTTTAATTGATTTAATTAAATATTATTAATAACAAAAATAAAAACAAAGAGAGAAAGAAAAACACTACCTCATATCTCTGAAAGTAGACGTTGCCCAGATGCAGTATGGAAGAAAGAACTCTAAAGATGGCCGACTGGTCTTCAGGGGTGAAGTGAAGGATCTCCATGGAAGCAAGCAGACGCAGGAAGTCCTCTGCATCATTCTTTCCTTTTATCTGATAATTTCCTCCCTGCGTGAGGATGAGAGAGAAAGGGCACATCAGTTTGGACTTCACTTCCATCTGTATATCTCCACATGACATTCCCGCAAAGTCCTGAAAAGACAAATGATTGTTTGCACTGAGTCTTTTTTACCTGGTTGAGGTAATAGTAGGTCTCAGCCTCTTGTAGATAGAAAGTCTGCTTCTGCTGTGAGGGGAGACCTGCCAGCATCTCATAGAAGATGTGATAGTTCCTCTCATCTTTGGCCTAAGGGGAAAACTGAAGTTTAACACACTTTGTCATATAGAAAAGTATAAGATATCAAATGGAGTTATGTAAACTGAGGTTCAGAAACAGGACCACGCCTCTCTCACTTATTCTACCACCTGCTCTTCATTCAGTTCCTCCAATCAACCACCATGAGTGAAGTACGCGTCACTCATTCCATCCACCCGTGCTTCTCAAATCCAATCACATGCACTCACGTATATGAGCTGTCCAACCCATTTTCTCTCCCGTTTCTCAGTTCTCACATCCCTCCCACCCAAACCCTGCTTGTTCACTTCTTTTACAGTTTCTTTCAATTGCTAAGATGCAATGATCAAAACTGAAGCCACGTTTTGAAAACTCTTCACACAGTCTGCATTACCAACATGCATCCTGTCCAAAGAGTTATTCTCAGCTACAAAAGTCACTCAAATCACCAAAACGCTTCATACAAGCCACAAAATAAACTCGTTCAACCAAAACACTGGCAACCATTCTCACTCAGAAAGCATACAGTCTCACTCATAACACACTGACCTACAAAATACTAACAACAGGGAGCATTACATAAATTTGATGAACTTTTATCTTCGAAATCTGACTTTTTCATATAAATCAGTATTTCATTATAGAAAACATTTATTCTCAGTCACTTCGGTACATTTCTCAGATCAGAATTGAAATTCTACTTGTTCAACCTCCACATCATCTAGTCACTTGTGCACATCATATGTAAAAGCAATTTCTCAGTCTTTTGAGAGATTGAAAATGGCACATGCTTAGACACATTTATGTAAATTATTATGTACAATTGTCTTCTGTTTCCTACATTATCAATTGCTTACTGTATGTCATGTTGATCACAACGTATTACAGTGTACTGGTTCTCTGTTGAGCAGTCTTACCCCTCGAAACATCTAGTCACAAGTTTATTGTGAGTAAGTCACATGCAAAATGGTTGAACACATTTTAAATAAATACAGTATGTCTATCAGACTTTTTTTTGAAAATGTGTCCTGCATTAAATTTAAGAAGATATCTGTTGTGCTGTGAATATGAAACTGTGGCCCAGTACAGTAACAGGAATGTCAACCTGAGGGCAGTGTGTATGAATAACTTATTTTCACTTTATTGACTATACTATTGTATATGTAACAAGAGTCAATCAGCTGGTACCCGAGACACATTGACCACAGCCTGTAATTGATGTGATTTACATTTGTTACTGATTTGAATGTGTTTTTAACCATTTTGGAGTCAGTGTATTAGCATCTGAAAAAAGTGCTGCAGATATAAAGTGTTTTTCAAGTGGTGAAGTAGTAATGAGAAAAGAGTTCATGGATTTTGGAGAAAGTGGTCATTGAATGCATTTTTGTGTGAAAGCAATGAAAAATGACTCACAGTTTGGTCCACATACACTTCCTAACCGCTTCAGCCACCAATCCCTAAACAACCTCCTCGACCGGTTCATCCCTCTTCTCTCAACCCCTTCATCTCTCTCATCCCCTCCTTCCATAACTATTCATCATAATAAACCACTATAAAATCTAACATTGGCGTGGTCCTTGTGTGTGTGTGTGTGTGTGTGTTTGTGTGTGCGTGAGTCACCTGGAAGACGATACGGGACTTTTCCAGTAGATACTGGGAGGTTATGGCACCACTGATCACACCACTAGGCAGAGAGAGAGGCAGAAGGGTATTATATTACATGACAAGTTATCTTTAGTTATATAGCACAAACTTTAATTACAACACCATACAATGACACATAATTCACTGAAAAAGCTTTTTTTTAAGTGAGAGACTGGAACTGTTGTGTATTTATTTCATACTCACTCCTCCAGAAAAACCTCTATGTATTTCCCAAAGCGACTGGAATTATCGTTCCGTACAGTTTTGGCATTTCCAAATGATTCCAGCAGAGGAGCTGCCTCAAGTATCTACCGGGCATTCAGACACACACTATTTCAACAATCTACATCAGCATCACACTAAAAATATCTTGCTGTGACAGTAATAGATGGTCTATAGCAAACATCCAGCATATATGCTAAAAACAACAGAGCAAGAAACAATTAAAATGCAAAGCACCAGTTGATTCTGTGTAAATTGTAGTCAAATAAAAGACTATTTAATTCCCATTTGATATTAGTTAATTCAGATCCTGTTCAGACAGTTGAGGGGTTGCTAGAAAGATTGTATAAAGCAAGTGAAAGAAAAATGCACAAGAAAACACAATATCTCTACTGAAAATTGTCACACACCACAGCAAAACACAGCAACCTGCTATTATTATGGCCATGTATGTAGATGAGTTACAAAATGTAAAGCACAAGTCATGCAGGGAACCCCACTACCTCAATCTGCACCCAAGAAGAGCCAACAGAGATACAGAGACATGGAAAAAGAGACATAGACAGGTGTTAGTCATCCTTCAAGACAGGAACTGACAGTGTGTGTGTGTGTGTGTGTGTGTGTGTGTGTGTGTGTGTGTGTGTGTGTGTGTGTGTGTGTGTGTGTGTGTGTGTGTGTGTGTGTGTGTGTGTGTGTGTGTGTGTGTGTGTGTGCTTGTGTCCAAATCTGCTGGCAGCACTAGCCCTGTGTGAGTTCGTACCTGTTGTGCAAGATTGCTTTTGTGGTGTATTGCTGTTAGGTAGCGGAGGACTAGTTTGGTGGCCTCTGTTTTCCCAGACCCGCTCTCCCCACTGAAACACAGTAACACATACTCAGTGGACAGAGGTAACACCCATCACTATGACTTAGAAGCTGATGCAGTATATATAATGTGTTGTCCCAGTCCTCTGCTACAGATGTCTAAACAATTTCCTTTGCTTGTCAGATATTGTGAAAATGACTGCCTAATAAAGTATGCTTTTCAAAACTGCTTGAGGAATAATTGTTCAGTTGTGGTTCAAATATGAAAAATATGATACATTTGAAGGATACAGATATACGTATATGGATTTCTACCTCAGTATCCTGGCTGTGTGTCTTTACCTCAGCTAAATGTTTAGAGGAGCTGCTGAACATAACTGGCTATAGCAAATTAAAGACACAGAAAACGAAGTATCATATTTAAAGTGAGAGGTAACTGTAAAGGAATTGTCCTTCTTTAAGGGTACTATCACAGAGGTTTCTCCAGGTCACGTTAGGATCATTTGCTGAGCTAAAGAAAGCCAAAGGTAAAAGCCTGTGATGATCCAACACAAGGTCTAAGAAGGAGAAATATGCCATGTCAAGAAGTATCCTACAGATTTGGTTTGGCATTGCACTGTGTTCTCATTTTGTAGTGCTGCTTGATGCCATTTCCTCCTCAGCCGAGTTTCAATAAATACTTCTGTTCTGTGAAAATATCTACATTAATAAGAGTTGACCAGCTCACAAGATTTTGCTTTATAGTAATCAGCCCACGTGTTTAAGGATTTTTTTTCCCGGTTTTGTAGTTTTGACCATGTCAGCAGCAGATCAAAATGATCTTGATCATATGGATGCTATTGTTAATATTGCAATGATATTATTTCCACACAAGTTTCAGATACCAACTATAGAAAATGTACCATACCCATGACAGCCCCACTGCTGAAATCTCTCCCAAATTCCCACACGCATGATGCTTTTGAAACCTTTATTTGTAGACTAAAATATTAGTGATAAACAGACAAAAGAGGACATTTTACTTTACATTCCTGATACCTTAAGATAAGATCAGTCACATGCACAAAATCAACTATTTTGGCTCACCAGTCTCTCTGGCTGTGTGAAATACAAAAAACAAACCTACAAAATACAATCAATAGAAACTATTCAAATGATAGTTGATTACATCGCAAAGAGTAGCCAAGACAGCTGCACACAAAATCAGAATTTGACTCACAGTTTGTGTTGTGTCTCATTTAAACCATAAAACAACAGAAAAATTTTTAAATGACAATCGCAGAAACTGTATCTGCACATACAGCACATACATTTTTTGGATGTGCTAGTGTTTAGTACTCTTAAATGGTACACAGGATGAACTTTCTCATTTGGCATAGTGGGCTGTAATATCCCATTTGCTAAAAGTGGAAACTCACAATGGCCAAAGAGTGAACATTATCCGCACTTTGAGCACCACTGCACACAGCTTTTATTAATCACTTAGAGCATCCATTATTTGATCCTTCTCACCTCCCTACTGGTGCTTGTGATGAGTTTGACTTAATTGACAAAGTGACGTGAAACCAGGCTAATCTTGCATTAGGTAAGGTCACTTTTGCATTAAACCACCTGAAACGATCTTACGTGTGCACACACACACACTCACACACACTGTGCTTTACCACTGCCAACAGCTTAGTGCTAAATACCACTATTATGTAAGCTTGGCAAAGGGGGGCAGAGGTGTGTGTGTGTGTGTGTGTGTGTGTGTGTGTGTGTGTGGTATTTAGGGACACCGGCACCTTGACCACATTCCAGCATAAGGTTTCAACTCACGGGCTGGTTAGCTAAAAAACGGGCCATTACTGGTCACTGTACACCAGACCTCAGTTACCCCTCATCCCGCACTCAGTGGCTCACACACAAACACAGGGTTTGCACACGTGCACATGGACACACACACCTTGGAAACATCATCTGCTCCTGGCACAGACCTGGCTGGGCTTTCTTTACAGGTGTCTCCTTCCGAAAACGGCTAGAGTGTTCCACATGTGAGTGAGTGGGTAAATGTGTAGACATTTTTTGTATTTCCTGATTGTTTTTGGGAATATCTAAAAGCACACACCTGTGTGCAAGTGTGTGGAAATACTATATATACGTCTATGCTTTTATATCTGAGTTAGGTGTTAATGTGCTAACTAAGTGTGTGTGTGTTTGTGGTTGTTTGTTTGCTCCTCCAGGAGATAAGTCATGACATGGAGTGAGGCGTCTGTGACAGATAGACGGAGCTTGAGAGGAGTGAAGGATGGCTCTGTCTTAAGTTTGCTGGCCAGAAAACCACAGACAGACACTCATGAATTTACAAACACTAATCCAACTGGAGATGGAAACCTAACTGTCCAAGAAGCTTGATGGACACTGTGTACACGAAGGTTACGAATGGCATGAAACGAAAAATATGTTGCTACAGTATGCAGGATTTGTATGTAAAACTATCTTTGTATCTGTTTAAATGTCTATCTGGTGTACTGTATGATCAATGGTACAGACATTTCTCAGGCACATATGATGAATAGAATTTACCTGATTATTATGACCTGGTTGTGTTTGGCATCCATCATTTTGGAATAAGCAGCGTTTGCTATGGCAAACAAATGCCTGAAGGAGAAAGAATAGCTGCATCAAGAAGCTATCAGATAGCTAAAGAGATAAAAGAAATGAATTGAGCTAACAAAAAGCTTAAAAATAGAACATGATCATTTGTAATAATTTATAGTATAGATTAGGCTCAATTTTGGTGTTTTTTAAGTGTAAAGGTATTGACAACTCTAGTGCTCAGTTTGTTTGTTTTTTAATTTATTGTCCTCACAGTTTCAGAGGGACCAGGACTTACGGAGGGTTCTCTCCAAGAGCATGACCCTTGTACAGCAGCACCATGTCCGTCCCATAGATGTTGTACATCTTATAGGGGTTCACAGACACCAGTATACTACCTATGTATGTCTGAAAGTAAACAAGGAATAAGGAGAGAGAGGAAAATAAAAAAGACACAGAGACATACAGTAAATAAAATCATCACAAACTCAAAATAAAATGATTTGACTTTAAATGTATACTAGATTGAAGACATTTTCATTAGTATAATGGTTATATGTAGATGGTTGCATTTTGAATGTATGTGTTGTTCAGATACTTGCATAAATAAGCTCCCTCTCAAATCTTTTCCTCAGGTTAAGCAGAACAGCCCCTTCATGCATCTCCCTAGACAGAGGCAATAAGACAAAGGTATTTAGAATAACAGAGAACTTTTGCTTTTACTACACAATCCAGATCATTTTTGCATATTTGCACTGTGCTAAATTCAAATCTGGCCTTTCTTCATTAAGGAATTTGCCTATCTCTTTGATCAATCCATAGGTATGTCCCATTCCTGCACAGATACACTACTCAATTTCAAGAACCCGTCCAGAATCTTGACACCCATTGTGTATTTGAAGTTACAAAAATTATTATTGGTGTGCAAGACTGCCCTCTTAGTAAAAGATGTGCAGTAGCATTCATTCTCTAAACTGCAGATTATTACTTCTAATCATGATAAATAAAATGGTAAAGTAAAAAAGTATCTTTTGTTTTACACATTTTACAGGTCTCTCTCTGCCAAAGAGTTAACTCAGGTGTGTGTGATATTTTTACTTACTCTAGCTGTGTCATATCTTCCACTCCATCTTCCTCACGTTGCTCCCGGTGAGCCATTGTGGGCAGGCTTCTGATTGAGTACATCTAAAACATGCACATATACACTCAAAAATGAGGACATGAAGCCCTTAGCACAATCGGCTCATGTATCAATACAGGCGCTCACTTACATGGAAATATAAATTCTCTTGCTTTCGGATGATTCTAATCTTGATTGACCCCATTGTCCCCTTTTGCCCTTCTCTCACCAAATGTGCTTTACACATTTTACCTTATTAACTTTTGTGCCCACTACCAATACTAACTATATATCATGCTCTTTCAAAAACCATCTACATATAATTAAGCTACCATCCCTCATAGTACTCCACCATTCATCTCCACTATTATGCCAGGTTTTCTCCCCAGTATTTCATGTGAACTACAAGATTACATAAACATAAAGACACAGAATATTGTGGTCATCATTAGCTATTATGTCTACTTGTAGTGTGTGTCATGTATTCAAAACTTTTACCTTGTCAAACCAGTGCCCCTGTGGTTCACCCTCCCTGCTGAGATTCCACTCCCCTGGTTCATGCCCCACTTGTACTTGGCCCATCAGGCTGTAAGGATCGAGGAGCTCCCCGTCTCTATACATGGACCACTTATTGAGGTTTTGCACTGTCCCGTGAGGTAGAACCCTCTCTGCACCCCACACATCCATATCTTGCTGTAGTCCCAAGCCTTCAACCCCGGGGCCCTGTGCCCAGTGCTGTTCAGGGCCGGACCCCTGGACCTGGGGTGACACTACAGCATATGAGGAAGGTAGGCGGAAAGAGGCACCCCTGAGATGAGGGTTCTGCAAGGCACCAGAGAGGTTAAGTGTGCGAGGTTCTGGGGTGCTAGGGGCACCAAGTCGGGTCATGATATTACCATCGGGGAGACGGTAATTTGCCCCACGAAGGTTTGGGTTCCTAGACAAAGCATTAGACAAGTCAAGTGTGCGGGGTGCAGTAGTTGGTTGAGAGGGGGTCATCAGAGTTCCATCTGGCAAACGGTAGGTGGCAGACCGGAGGTTCTGGTTGCGGAGAGCCTTTGAAAGGTCAAGGGAGCGTGACTCAGAGGTATCAGCAGAACCAGGCTGCCTTAATAGTGATGTGCTCGGGAGTCTGTAGGAGGCACCACGGAGGTTTGTGTTTAGCATGGCACCAGAAAGGAGAGGACCAGAGGAGCCAGGGGTGGGAGCTTGGGTTTGGTTTCGTGAAAACAATGCTGATCCATCTGGGAGCTGAAACTTTGCCTTACGCAGGTTAGCATTCATTAGGGCGTTGGATAACCCCGGTGATGAGACTGTAGTCTCAGCATTCTGTGTCTCCTCGTCTGGATGTTTTAGAATGGAACCGTCCGGTAATCTATAAGAGGCCTTGCGGACATTAGGATTGAGAAGAGCAGAGGAGAGCATAGAGGAGGAAGGGGTGACAGGTTCTGGTGCTGGCTCGTTTCTTGTAACCAAAGTTCCATCTGGCAGCCTGTATGTGGCTTTACGTAAATTGGGGTTCAAAAGTGCAGAAGAAAGCATAGATGAGGAAGGGGAGGGTCCAGGTGTGGGCTCTGTCCTGGTGACAAGAGTGCCATCAGGCAATCGATATGTGGCCTGTCGCAAACTTGGATTGAGCAAGGCAGAGGACAGCATAGAGGCCGAAAGGGGTGATGAACCTAAGGAAGGTTCAACAGGTTCAGTTCTGGTGACAAATGAGCCATCAGGTAGTCTATAGGTGGCCTGACGTAGGCTTGAGTTCTGCAGGGCATTGGAGAGCATAGAGGGTGACACCCTCCCACCCCCACTGACACCACCTCCAACATCAGTGGTAGGTGGAGGCTCAAGAGGTCCCCGAGACATTGTCAAAGTGCCACTTGGAAGCCTGAACATGGATCCCTGGATTTGGGAGGTCCTCAGTCCACCAGAGAAAAGTGAGGAGGAACCTCTGACCATACCTTGTTGAGGTGTGGTGGGTGGAGGGACAGGAGAGGCAAGAGAAATGGGAGAGACGTGCCGCTGAAGGGGTGAGGTAAAGGAAGCATTGCGTAGCTGGGAGGTAAGCATAGCAGAAGACAAGTGTGGGGAGGAAGGTACAGAGGGGGCAGGAGGCACTGCTGCTTGTGGGGGTGAAAGGACAGTTGTATAGAGGTTGGCATTGCGTAATAGAGGTGATGAGTAGGAGGCGCTGCGCAGGTGGGAGTTCTGTGTCAAAGCATTGGATAGACCAAGAGCGGAATATGGGCCCAACCCCTGGTTCACCTGTACATCAGCTGATATCTCGCCCTGCCCAACAGGTATGGGGGAAGGGCTTCTTTGTAAAGGTGTAGTGATGCTGGTGTTCTGCAGATAAGGGTTCTGGGGCCTGTGTCCCAGATAAGGTGATGAGGGTGCAGTTTGAGGGAGGTTTTGAGAGTGGACTTCATACTGTGTTTGGGGTGAAGAGGATCTCTGTAAAGGAGAAGAGTAAGCAGTGGTTGAGTAAGGGATGGAGGAATGGATAGGAGAGGGAGGAAAGGGAGCACCTATAAGCTGGGGGTTTGGTAAAGCATTTGTAAGCATTGGGGATGGCCCTGGCTCCATCATTGTGTAGTTATACTGGGTGATACTGTGAGATGATGGGAGAGTACCAGGAGAAAGGCTGGGGTGAGGTCCTGTAGGTTGAAAAGATGTTGGCCCTAAACTCTGGGGACTCATAGCCCTGTGTGGAAAGGGGGATGGTGGGTGAGATATATAGTGCATGGGAGAAGCTGAACGGGAGGGAAGGGGAGATTGACGCTGCAGCGGTTGTGGAGAAGGAGGTCTACTCTGCAGCCTACGAACTGATGGCTGGGGGGATATAGGGCCACTGTGTTTCAAAGAAGGCTGTGGAGAGACAGGAGGCACTGGGGGAGGAGCTCTGAATGACTGCCTAGATTGAAGAGAGGGCTGGTTTCTGGGCATTCGGACTAGCGGCTGGCCTCTACCTACAGGTCTGTGGAAGCCTCCTTGAGGAGTGCCATGTCGCGTTGACTCCCTTAACCCTGTAGGCCGGGAGCCTGTCCTGGCTAACATAGTTGAACCAGCTACGCCCCCCATCTGACCTGAGGGAGGAGCTGGGCCACTATGGATAGAGGACCTGAATGGCGCTACATGCTGAGTGACAGGGGGTCCATGTCTACTGCGTCTCTGTAAATAGGGGTTGGCTGGGGAGGGTTTTACAGCCCCCATGGGCACATGACTTCGACTTCCAGTACCACCTCTCAGCCTGCGAGTGGATGAACGGGTGGGGAGGGGGCGACTGATGCCTGATGGGGAAGGAGAGGTAGGACGATGGGGGGAGGTTGGGCGGAAGGATTGGGGGGGAGACTGAGATCTGTCACGTAGAGGGGGACTCTGTCTTTGCTGGGATGGTAGGGGAGGAGAGGGAGAACGTCTCATCTTGGATGTTTGTTTTCTACCTTTGAACAAATGTGGTCTGGTAGATGGCAGAGGAACTGCCTCTGGAGGGGGTTTCTGTCTGAAAGAGAGTCTTGGGGAAGGTGGTGGGCTTGCTCTCTTCCTCAGTGATCCCCGGGGTGAAGCTAGGGGGCTAGAAAGTGGGGACTGGGGTCGAACAGTTGATGGAGCCCGGCCCAGCCCAATTCTCCCCCGTCCTCTGGTCAGGGATGGCTGAGCTCTAGCTAACATCCCTCTCCTGTGGTGTGGTGGAGAAGCTGGTGGGCTGGGTGGTCTCTGCCTGTCAAGTACAGAAGTTGGCCTTTGGCCTGTCATTGAAGCCCGGTTAGTGACCCCTCTCCGATGGAAGTGAGGGGAGAGGTGGGGGTCTGTCTGGATGTCTGTTTGGAAGTCCATGTGATGTGGTGAGAAGCGAGGAGAAGGGGGTGCCATTGCCCTAGCTGATGCTGGCCTCAGTGACAGCTGAGGGGATGGAATTGGACTCATTCGTCGCACTGGCCTAGGAGAGGCCACTGGTGAATGCATTGGTGAATGCATCAGTTGAGACATCTGTGGTTGTCTTTGTGGGAATATTGGTGACATTTGCCCCATCTGGAACATTTGAGAGTCTTGGGGGAGGGATGGTTGGTACATTTGGGGAGCCAATTGTGGTGGTAGGGGGAACTGGGACAAGCGACTTGGAAAAACAGAGAAAGGAGGGTGAGAAGGCTGAGGCAGAGAGAAGTTTTCCTGTTGAATGATCTGAGGTGTGGGCGAGGGGGTTTGTCTGGTAAGAATGGGGGTTTGTTGGTTCATGACAGTGGGGTGGTAGGGCTGTGTGGGAAGGTATGTGGGGAGGGACTGCTCATATTGCATATCTGACATAATTGCCAGATTGTTGAGGGCATGACCCTGGGAGGGAGGGGGAAACATTGGAGAGGAGGCATGAGAATGAGGAGGAGGAGGTGGAAGGGTTTCCACGTCTAGTCTGTCTTTTCCAAATAGCCGAACCTGGGGCCTGGGGACCCTGAACTGCTCTGCTGAAAATGGCTCAGTGAGAGAGTAAGACAGTTGCTCCTGCCCATATAGCTGTCCTGTCTCAGCTGGATGCAGCCCAGCATCCATATAGAAAGGTTGCTGATAGGGGTTAGCAGCAGGGTCTGTATATCCCAGCATTGGGTCATTATATAGGCTTGACACAACATTATAACCACCACTCATCATGCTATATGGGTCTGACATCCCATAGATACCTATATTGTGGTCAAAGTAATCTCCATACAGCTCAGGGTCATATGGGTCATCCATGGCACTTTCATAGTAACCATATGGCTCTGGCTCCATTGCATACAGCATTCCATCTTCACCATAGTAATACTCCATCCCTTCATCACCATAGTACTCTTCATACTCATCATCGTAACAGTCATATGGGTAACTGTAGTAATCCACGTCATCATCATAGTAAAACTCATCATCATAATAAAAGTTGTCCTCATCATCATAGTAACCATATTCATCTTCCCACTCATCATCATCATCATCATCATAGTAATCCATTTCTTCTCCATATGGGTCATATGGGTCATAGGTCATGGGTTGTCTCATGAAGCCTCTATGTCTCCACCTGTCATGGTAATCTTCCTCATATCCATACTCATCATCATCATATTCATAGGCTTCATTGTAATGATGTGTCTGTCTTCCTCTAGTGTTCCTGTTAGCAAATGACAGGTGTTTCCGTTCCCGTCCTCGTGCCGGTGCCCCCAGCCGACCTTGGCCCTTAGCAGTTAGGAACCTCCCTGTCAACCAGTTAGTTGCTGCAGCTATCCTTCCTACCATCCAGCTTTTATCCTTAAATGATGATCCTGCTTTCTTTTTCCCAAACATTCCTTTGAATTTCCCTCCCAGTCCCTTTGCCTCTGTTGCCATTTTCCCCTTGCCTCCTAAACTGGATAGATTTAATGTCTTTTTAGGTGGTGGGGTTTCTTTTGCAGCGCCATCTTTTTTATTAAACAAGCTGAAGCCAGACAGACCTGGCTTTTTGTCAGTGGAAGGTGATTTAGCCCCAAACCCAGCAAATAGCTTGCTGGCTCCCAGTAGTGGTTTACCACCAGCGGAGGGCTTGTTTTTCTTGGAGAGTCGTAGGAAGAGACGGGAGGTGCTTTTAAGGTTTCTCTTTGGTTTTGCTTTCTCTGGCTGCTGTAGTTTAGAAGGAAAGCTAAAAGGAGAGGACTTCCCTGTGAGGCCTGTGAGGGCTTTGGAGGCTCCTTTGAGGTGGGACCTAGGGTCTGCCTTCTCTGCTTTTGCTCCACCTGTATTCTTCTTCTGTCCCTCTGCAGCAAAGCCCATCATGGCCTTGGAGGCTCCTTTGATGTTAACATCACTCATCTTTTTCAGGTTTATTGCACCCATCCCTTTCTTCACCTGCCCCCCCTTCTCTTCCTCCTCATCAACAGGTGAGTGTTTAGGAGGAGGCTTAAACCCCTTTACAGCCATGGCCTTAGATGCACCTTTTAGAGCTGTTTTTCCTTTTCCTTTATCTACCTTTGCTGGCTTTTTAGTAACTACCTCTTCTTCACTGTCATCTTCCTCTTCTTCATCAGTGGACATCTCCTCTGACTCTTCCTCTGACTCCTCCTCTGACTCGCTGACAGGTTTTTTTCCCTTTCCCTTCTTCCCATCATCCTTTCCTTTCCCCTTAGCTGGTGGCTCCTCAGGTTTTTTCCCCCCTTTCTTGTCATCTTTCTTGTCATCTTTTTTGTCATCTTTACCTCCCTTTTTATCATCCTTTCCTCCCTTCTTTGGCTCCTCTGACTTGCCTTTCTTGGCAGCTGATTTTGGGTCACCTTTTTTAGGTGGCATGATGTCTCCTAACTCACATCATTCTAAACAAGATGAAGAAGAACACAAATGTGTTCCCAAGATGTGCTAAATCAGGGCAGTATCAATGTCAATGATGATATGTACTCTTGAGAAGAAGAATCCACATTGTAGCAACATCCTCTGATTCCCAATTTTTTCACATCTTCTCTCCTTTTCCCTTCATCTGATATATCTCTGTGACACCCCAGAAACACACACTGTGACACACTCTGTCCCAAGTCAGTTGTTCTATAATGCACACCGAGACAAACAGAAACCACAGTCTGCCAAAATACGATCTAGTAATGGAGTCGGAATCTCAGCCATCAGCACTCGGTCGCATTACAGTACGTCTTCAAGCCTCAGCAAAAAAAAAAACAACAGTTTTCTCTGTGTGTGTAAAAAGAGATGGATATACGTCTAGGAGTGTTAAGTTTTGTTTTTTTTTATAAGCAGATGCGTATAAATTTAAAAAGTATCTTACTGGTTGTCTCTCCAGTCAGTCCACCCACCATAGCAAAAATACTTGTTAATTCCTGGTCTTGTTCTTCTCTTTAGGTTTGTAAGTAACTTCTTAGGGTCACATGATGGATAAAAGACCCTGCTATCCCAGTGACAGACTGACGGTGTAGTCTTTTGTGTGTCTCCTATTGTTAGTACGTCCTGTGAGTCCGGCAGTGAATCCTCATCTTGGCCGCCGCACCAACTTTGGCAGGATGTCCCTCTAACAAGGAGAGCTGATGTGCATGTGTCTGTGTAAGTCTCGGCCTTCAGGGGTGTCCTCCTCTTTGTCTCAGAGTGAGTATGTGTGTGTTGCATTTGTGGTTGTATCCTCCCACGTCCACGTCAGCTTGCCTTTGTGACCTCCTGCAACCTTTTGCATCTCTCTCTGGTTACCTCAGCTTCATCCGACCTCTGTTCGTTCATGTCCTTAGTGCATGTGCATGCAGATATGAGCATATGTATTGTATGTCTGTGTGTGTATGTGCATCAGAGTGAGTGTATCCCTAGTTATATTTACAATGGGCACCTTAACGCACCAGCTATACTGCCTCGGGGTAACCCTATCTTCAGGCTCGCTCCTGCATGAATAATGCAGGCTGGCTGAGCTGTTGCTAAACTGTGTCTGAGAGGCAAAGCCACGCAGAGCCAAAACACACACAACAGCAGTAGCAGCATGGGCCACAGCTGAGAGTGCTGTATGCTAAAAATGTCCATACAAGCATTCAACAGTATAGCTACACACCAATGTGCACATTTAACGCAGGAAGACACAAATTAGGACTTTACAACTTATATTATTATTCCAATAAAGCAAGGATTTAAAATTGATAATTAATATGTGTTGTACTCCAGCAAACTGAAGAATAACTGATGAATTTACAGAAACCTTCCACTTAAGTGACCACCTAAATCAGAAACCACCCCACAGAGTGCATATATTAGAGCCTGATTTAGAGCTAAAACGAAATACAAGAAAAGCACCAATTATTTCTTGTAATTTTCTTCTTGTTGAGACTGCCAAAAGCCTCTAAATGTTCAATCTGTTTCATGATCTGACAGTGACCATTAGGAATCTATTTAAATATCATCATTTATAACAATCAAAAAACACAAGCAGATATATACATTTCTGCCCTGTCAGTGGAAGTGCAAGGAGTACCATGGGCTTACAGGTGTGAGGTGTGATGGCATTACATAAACAACTGATGTTAGCTCATTTATGATGGCCCAATGTTAATTCATTGATGATGGGCTGATATTCCAGGAGGTCATCTCAGTGGCAGATATGAATGTTTAATGACTGCCCTGTGTTGTGCCTACGCAGCATAGATAAAACATTCATCGGGGGCCGCTCTAAATATATCACAAAGGGTCAACCCCGCCCTGGCCTGCTCTCCAACCAATATATAATACATACAGGCTAGTGTCAGGGGTTAACAGCCAAACACCACAGAGCCGATGGAGGATAGATAGCAAATAACAAAAGAAAGAAAGGCAAACAATCATTTTTGTCTTTCTTTTGCTCTTTTGCTAATATCCTTCATCTGCATACACATAATCATTTTCTTATGACTGCAAAATGAACACTAAAATATTTAAAACAGGCATTTAACCATGTACATTGTACATTATTTCTTTTAGGTTATCAACAAGACAAGAAAGCTCTTGATCACTTATGTCAGTTACAGTTAACAGGTCCAGTTTTTTCCGCTAATTGGAGTTGGAAGAACTAATAGTCTTGACCTAAGATAGGATCTGATCAGAAATCTGTCTCACGTATCCCCAGGGGCAGTGAGCATGACAAAACTCTAAACTGTCTGCAGGCTACACAGCAATAACAACACCAGCAGTTGTTGGTATCATCTAACTGCAGACTGAGATAAGAGGATAAAGAAAGACTGTGGGCACAGAGGAAAGTTCAAAAGTTCCTTCCTGCTCATCAGATACTCACACAGTGAACGTTGTTGGTCACCAAAACTTGTATAGAGGCACACAAAGAGATCTATTTGATATGGTGATATGTATCTGCTGTCTGGCTGATGTGGTCTGTTGACTGAGTGAACTAGTAATGAATAGAGGGCAGATGACAGAGATGGAGTAGGTGGAGAAAGAGGAGAGGGAGCTGGGCAAAGGTAAGGAGGGAAAGGGAGACAGATGCATCAAGGAACTGCTGATGAACTGCTGAACGAGAAGAAGTGAAAATGAAAAGAGGCAGAGATGGACAGAAGAAGACCATTAGGAACTGAGGAAAGGATGCGAAAGAAGGAAAGAACTAAAAGCAAAGAGTGGGAATTAAAAAGAACTAGAACAGAGAAAATGAGAGAGAGATAGTTATTGGGAATAACAGAAGATGGAGAGAGATGGAGGGATGATAGAGAGTGAAACAGAGGGACACAGGGGAGGGAGCTTGAGAGTGAGGGGGAGAGTCTCTTCATCTTCGTGCCAATCACTGACAACACGCTTTCAGCAGACGCACTCAGCGACACAAGACTAATAAAGGAGATCACCTGAGCAGAGCAACTCAAACAGGCTCATTTAATGGCACACACACACAACACACACACACACACACACACACACACACACACAGAGGCATGTCTCATAATGGAGATTGCATACGATCAGTGAATGCAGGATCTTCCAATCTCTACTATCTAGAGATTGACAGCTACACACACACATACACGTGAATTGGTGGATTGAAAGCATGCCACATACAAACTTATTATGATTACTGCATCAGATAGGGGCTTGGGCCAAATACATCCACTTAACAATGCACAGTCTTGTGGCGCACACACACACACACAAAATAACATCCTCACAATAAATTGCAGAGAACACAAGCCCAAAACCAGCTACCCCAGCACAAGACTAATAGTCTTAATCCATGCTTGCATCTCTGAGAGGTTATGCTTTGGGCTAAATGCTAACATCAGCATGCGAACATACTCACAATGGCAATGTTAACATTTGGATGTTTACATTTAATGTTTAGCTTGCTAACATTTGCTAATTAGCACTAAACCCAAAGTACGACTGAAGCCGATGTCATAAAGCGACAGGTAATACAAGATTTTTCTTCTTCCTGTTCCTTTTTTTTCGTTCATGGAAATGTATGCATGTATATGTGGTTATTGCTGGTCAGAAAAAAGAAAGCCGAACAAAATGTTGTAAAACGGCATAAACGAAATAAATAAATAAATTATAAAGTTGTCTGGTATTTGGTCATAAACAAAAGTATTAGACAAATTAAAATTGTCACCTGATGATGGCTTTAGATAAAAAGTCAGGAGATCACCAAAGGCTTTGGGATTTAACAACTGGGCACCATGAAATTCTGTACCAAATTTCATCACAGCTGAATAGTGAATAATGTTTGATTCATGAACAAAGTGGTGTATCGACCAACCAACATTGCCATCCCTCGGGCATTGCTGCTAGCGTGACTTTTAACTATGACCGAGATAACAGTACTATAATATGCTATGAGGGTCAAAGTCACAGCATGCAGACAAAACTTGTCCAACATTACTCTGCCCCTGGAAACATTTTATTTGATAATGAAAAATGTATGTAAAATATAGAGGAAAATGACAGGCAGCGTGACAGAGGGCGAGCGTCTTTTCAGAAGTGAGACAGGAGGATGAGGAAGCTGGACTCAGGTTTCTTGTAAGCCTTTAAGCCCCATTCAAGTCTTAAACTTTGCTGCCAGATTAACCCGCAACTTGACAATGGAGCGATGCCAGTGGCTTTTATCACACTGATGACCTGCCACAGACGATCAAACGCCACCACTTGGCTGGATAGACAGCTATTAATAGACCTGAGAAGACACTCACTCACCGTAATGTATTTGTAAATGTGAATTTAAAGCAACATTATGAAGTAATTTTATCTTAAAACAGCTTCAAAATTATTTCAATGATACACTGACTTGCAGTAGAGAGAACTGCATCTCTATCATTACCACTCTTTGCTTAGAGCGACTCTTTTTGCATTATGTAGCATTGGAGTCCTGGGCAGGAAACCTATCATGTGAATGGCAAAATGCTTATCCGCACCATATAACTCACCAACAAGACTTCAGCAAGCTAGCTATAAGAAGAGGTTGAAAAGAGACCGAAGAAGATACAGTCGGAGGAAGCGAGGAAGAGAAAAAGAGATAGTGACCGAGCATAAATATTGGACTGGCTTTTTTTTTTCAGGACAGATGCGAGCTAGTAAGTAACATTGCTATGTCTTGTTTTATTGCATCAACTTGATGTTTGTCTGTGTTCACTTGATGTTAGTTAGTTGTCGACATCATAAATAAAAGGTAAAGGTACTTTACTGTCACATGCATCACGATACGCGATATTAGACTCACAAGAACGAGACCAAAAAATCCTCAAACAATGTTTTAAAGATATCCTAAATGCCGAGATATAGGTGCGGGAAGTCTGGGGGGACTCCTGTGGGGCATTTTAGTGAAAGTAAAATATATAAATATAACAGTATTTAAGTCAGTGCAGCGCTCAGTTATTCTGTGCTGCTTTCAGATCTGTTTCTCCTGTAAATCAACTTTTCTCGTGTAATATCATCCCTGCTGAGGCAACACATTTGTAGGAATGATCATCTTCCCTCCTCTTTTGTCATTTTCAAAGGGAGGGAAGGGAAAACTTGGCCAAAAAGAAACTGTGTTAAGATGTTATTAAAGTTACTGATTGGTGCTGCACGTTTTGGAACATTTTATGATCAGTAGCTTGTTTTTTTTTTTAGCTTAAGTTACTTTTTTGGACAATGCACGTGTTTTTTTATATTTTAATTGCACTTCAGGTTTTCTCAATGTGCAAATAAAATAAACCTTTCTAAAGCATTTTCGCTGCAAACTACATTTCAGAACGTTTTTTTTTTTTTTTCACAAATTATGCTTTGAAAAAGTGGTGGGGCCAAAGTCAGCCATTTAAAATAGTGGTGGGGACATGTCCCCAGCGTCCCCCATGTAAATGATACCTATGCATGTTAATTCACCTCACAAAATTCATTCTCTCTCTTCAGATCCATGGCAGTGGCACCAGTCAATGGACCTAACGTGTTTTTGATTGTGGGGGAAACATGCAAACTCCACACAAAAAGGCCTGGGACAACCAAAATTTTTAATAAAGAGCAGAAGGAGTTGGGTCTAAAGAAAGAGTTGCTCCCACGCACCCACCCGTGGCCACTGAGACAGGCAGACTCAGCACTGTGTTACCGAGGTGATCACAGCGGCCACTACCAATTTCAATCTTAACATTTCAAGACTAATTGATACATTTAAGCCAAAAACATAATTCCTCTGAGCTTAAGCATGGAGTGCTCTGACTTTAACTGACGTCATGCAGATGATCTATATTAGGCTATTTACAAATGTTTTTATGCAGCAGTGAATACCATTTGCAAATAAAGATTCTTCTTAGTATATTTGCCACTTCTTTCAAAAAGTAGTGAAAACACCAATTTAACATCTGACAACAATCATCAACTAACTCCCAGTTGTCCCCTTTTTTATTTCCCCGGAGGGTCGCTTTGCTTCTTGAGCATCACTGGTAGTATAAAGCCACCTGAGCTACAACAGATTAAACGCAGAAGACAGAGGAAAGCTGCACAAACCTCCTGACACTTTCTGCATTAATTTGACCTATTCTAAAAATGAGCTGCCACAACCTATTTTTATGAATACAGTGTTTGGGTCTGGTGCAGCTTACCTTATTTGTTCTTTTGAGTGACAAATGTTGATTTATCCACAAAATATCCACCAAAATGTCTGATGAACTCACTCCCTGTCTCTTCTCTTCTATCTCTTCCACCAGCTTCTATATGGCTGCATTGACTTCTTCTGGACCCTCTGCTGATGTTTTATAGCTGCGCACACACACACACACACACACACACGTACACGCCCTTTCTTCATTTACAAAGCCCATTTGGACACACAATGGGAATTCAGTGGTAAACATACCCTCTGTTGCTTCAGTGAAGCTTCAGTGATTACCTGTACATCTTTAAATAGTACAGATGTGTGAAGGTATAAGACTCTTTAGATCAATCCATGCATCAGTAAAGCAGTGATTGGGTTTGTTACCAAACATGCTGTTCTTGTACGTGTTGTGTGTGTAGCACTACCTTCTTCCCCTTCTGTGCCTACGTAAACAATTGTGCAGGCCCATTGTGCATTAATGGCAGGATTACACACACACACGCACACACACACACGCTATCATCCTCCCACACTGGCGTCCCAACGTCAGAGCCAGAGGAGTGATTTGCTAGTGACAATAGGTTGTGAAACATTTGTGTGTGTTTGTTTGTTTGTTTGTTTGTACATCTAGGACACTTTGGCCTCACTTTAAGACAGACCTTCAAGGAGCTGTTTGAGGGTCCAGACTTGTTTGTAAGGTTAGAATTAGGTTTAGGTTAGGGTGAGGCATGTGGTTGTTAGGGTAAGGGGCTGGGGAACGCATTATGTCAATGAGAGTGCTTACAAGTATAGAAAACGTGTGGTGGGGAGCCTTATCAGAACTCCGCATACACACACACGTCACAAAAGGCATCTCTCACACACAGCAGGTGGTTAGAGCTTTTTTTAAATGTTACCCTTATTACCACTGCACATCTTCCAGTGGTCCCCACCTCACCCACAAATTTTATTTTTTACAAAAAATATTTGTAGCAATACAGAATGAATAAGTTCTGTTGAGCCAAAAATCTTAACTTAATATTTGCCTCCCATGATCCTCTGCATGTGATTTTAGATTATAAATTTGTTGTGGCTGCCTGCCAAACAGCATGACTAAAGCAGGTTTCAATTTGCTTTGAAGACAAGAACATAGAAGGATGATTTATTTATTGTGAAAGAATATGACAAAACCTTGAAGGCACTCATCGTAATTAATCAATAAAAGTTCAGTCTTTCTCAGAAGTAGTTAAAGGAGTTTGCATGCACTTCTCTGGACCTCACAGCTTAACAAACTAATTTAATTACTTTACAGGAACCAAATACCTTCTTCCTTACACTGCATGTTGACAAGATACTAAAGAATATTATGTTATTGATTCAATGTGTTTTTATTGCCTAGACAAACATCAGTGGACAAGAAATACAGAAGTCAGCCCGACTATTCAAACTATTACTCAAAAGAGATTTGCTTAACACAAAGGCAAATGAAGTCTGTTAGCCTTTGCCTTATTTAAAAGACTAAAGTACACATATTAATATTCTATTCATCCCTGTTTGCTCATACAACATACCGTAAGCTCCATACAGGTGCATGCAAAGTCTTTTTTAAACAATGAATCTACTCTTAGTTTGGTGTGCATAGAAGAAAACATTGATTATGAAGCAGTCAGCCTCCACTCTTGTACATTTGTTCATTTGGATGTTTAACTTGGTCACCTCACATGTCTGCAAAATTCTTCTTTGGACATTATTTACCATGAGTGTTCCGCTGAATTTAATGGAATCTCACCCAAATTTAATTTACCCCTCAGTGAGTCTATACCTGATTGAAGATAAGTCAAACGTTTCCCTCTGATCTTTAGTTAATCACCTATCAAATGGACCACATGCTGGGATAACCTGATTCTCAGCTCCATGTAATGAACTGGCTGAAGCAGAAGAGGGCAGAAGAGACCAAGTAAACAGGGTCCTGAACCATCCCTCAACTGCTGGTGATGTTGGTCTATGGTTGGTACTGTTTCTTTTCTACCATCCAACTTGTTGATTATAGTTGTTTGCTGGCTGTTGGATGGCTGCTGAAAATTAATACGTGTAGTTAATGTTAAATAACTCATGTGTGTAAATATGTTTTATGGAGTTTGTACTGCTGGTGCTTTTTGTACAAGTACGACTGGAGAACAGATGAAAGTACAATAGACGCACAATGGTACACTGTGACCATTGTCTTCTAATCCAAATCTGTCAAGTCTCCTGAAAATCAACAGTATTTGTCATTTCTACAACAAAAAACAGTGATGCAAGGCAGTACTGGAGAAAACGCTGTTTTCTAGGAGGAACTGAAGCAAATTTGTACAATTGGTGCCATAATATGAAATCTCACAAGTAATCACTGTTAAAACGAGAGGATCTGTTAAGTTAATTAGCTGTGGTGTGCTGCAGTTAAGAGTCATGCAGGCATCGCTTCATTGGTTGATTTAATACCAGTCACAATTACTACACCAAGAAAACAGTCAGGTGATATTCAGTCAGTTGGAAAAAGAGATAAACTAATGTCATGGTTGCACATTTGGTTGCACACATTGTTCGATACAAGGCAATTCAAAAAAAAGTAACCTATAAGTAGCAGTGACTTTCCACCTGATATGATATTTAACATAAGACAATTATTGTCACGTTATATTATTGTAACACTGAGAGAGGAGTTCTTAGGTTTCAGTAAAGTAAGACACAGTGCAGTGAAAAGGATTCGTGAAAGGAAGCTCATAGAAGCTCAGTCTCTAATGTTTTCAAATAGGGTTGCAATTCATCTTAATTTCATATTAATTATCAATTAATCTGCCGGATATTTTCTTCATTGAGATTGTTTGGTCTATAGCAGGGAAGGCCAAACCACGGCCTGCAGGCCAACTACAGCCCCCTGCTTGATTTTAAATGGCCCTGGAAATTTTTTTTAAAAAATACTACAATATTTCTTGAGGTTATTTGTAATAAGTTGCCCTGTATGTGCATTGGACTTTTTAGTTTGAACATTAGAGGTGCTGCCATTTTAATAACTACTTGATCTACTAAGCTAGTGGAAGAGGACAGAAGACAGTGAGTGAATGCCAAATATTTCAGAATATCGCCGTGGCTTCATATATTTTCTGGCCCACAATCAAAACAGCGGGGCCAACCCATGTCTATAGAATGTCATAAATTAATGAAAAAAATGATCACACTTTCCCAGAGCCCAATATGGCGTCTTCAACTTTGTCTTTTGTCCAACTAAAAGTCCAAAACCCAAACATAGGCAGTTTATTGTGAAACAGAGAAAAGCACAAACTCTTCAGATTTGAAAGCCTATAAACAGTTTGGGTTTTTGCATTTTTGCTTGAAAAGGTACTTAAACAATTAGTCAATAAACTAAATAGCTGCCAAGTATTTTTCTGTCTGTAGAGTAATCAAATTGTCAAATAATTTGCCATAGAGCTGTAGGTCTATGGTAAATAAAAACCCACTTGGTTGGGTTAGTATTAATTACATTGAGAAAACTGCAGGTCACAATGAATCTGTTTAAAATGAGCTAGGTGGTGGCCAGCTAGTCTGCAAACTACTTTTTCTCAAACTTGGACTTGTTACGACAATTTATGGCTTTAAACAACATACTGATGGCACAAAACTACACAAAAGCAAGGCTTATAAAAGGACTCTAATTAAGACACCCAGTTCTTGCTTATGTGTACTGGCAGGCACCACACACGCACAAACTCACACTTAGCCATGCCATATGTAGCCAAGCAGCATCATGTGTCATGTCTGCTCCACACAATGCACACCCAGTCGACCGTACCTTTGTTTCTTCTTCTTCTCCACAATATTATCCCTCCATCCTTCCTCTTCTCTTCAGGTTATTCCAAAGCAGAATCTCTCCATCCACGATTCATTCTGGCGAGACATCTTTAAGGCATCTTAAAGGCCAGCAGTGTCAACTCAGAGCCCCTCTCTCTTTCTCTCTCTCTCTCTCTCATAAAGCCTCCCACTCAGTCCCCCTCTCCTAGACCAAAGAGATGCTTGTGAATATTTAATGGTGCTATTGTGCTTGTGTGTGACTGTGTGTGTGTGTGTGTGTTAGTGAACTGGAAGCATTGGCTGGGAGTCTTTACTTTCTGGTCAGCCTACTTTGTAGTGTGGAAACAGCGACACAAACAGCAGGGCAGCAGAGATGGAGGCGGCAGGGGTGACTGAGCCTTACCTGCTTTACAGCTGAGTAGGGATACAGGTGATGCTCACCAGAGGGACTCCTGTCACAAAAATCTACACTGTGCAGATATTAATACTTGGTGGTCAATGTTACCTCCAGTCTATGCATCAAAAAAATTCCTATTCATACAGGGTAGTTTTGTAGGTTTGTCAAAATCCTCCTCCGCTCAAAAATGTGTTTTGCTGGGATGTTTGTTCTTCGCTGTGCAGAATAATGTATGTTACACTAGAGTTGGAAAGTTTCTCTGTGCTGTGAGTTTAAGACCGATACATGTGAACAGGGTTTTCTGACAACTACAGTGCACGTACACTGAGAAAGGACTTTTTCAGTTAAGTAGGAGACATCTTGTGTCCAGCAGTTGTGGCTATAATCAACATCTTTATAATAACAATGGATCAAATGTTTAATGTAAAAAGGGTCTCATGTAGTGATGAACTCACAGATGTATAGTTGGACAGTTCCTCTCAGCTCCACATGACATTGGCCATTAGCATCTTTCAGCTCATTTCTGTTTTTGTTTTAGGCCAACAACCTTTCTGTTTCGGTTCCATCTCTCCACTCTTAGCATTTTAACAAGTTCTGAAAAATCAACTATAGCCTATAGCTACAAAAAGCAGAAAGACACAGTTAGCAGCTGGCTGTCACGATCCTGTCCTGAGTGCTGTGTTTTTGGGTGTTTATTCTGAGGGTTTTGGTTTTGTATCTCCATGTTAGTTAAGTCATCTGTTCTGTTTAGTTCTGAGTTTATTCATTTATCAGTTAGGTATCTGTTAGTCTGTTGTGTTTTGGTATTTTCCTGATTTCAGTTCTGTCACAGTTTCATGTATTAGTTACTTAGTATCTGTCTTGTCTCGTATCTTAGTTCTTAGTCCTGTACCTTAGTTCATGTGTTTAGTGTTTTTGGAGTTTGCTTTTTGAGTTCTGTCTTGGATTACCAGTTTTGTTTTGGATTTTGGATCCTGTTTGAATTACCGTGTTTTGGACTTTGTGTGATCAGCCAGTCAGCTAGTAAGTCTGCTCGCCTTTTGTTTGCTAAATAAACCTTTTGAACTTTACCTGCTCTGCCCTGTGTCCTGCATTTGGGTCCTACAAGCTGCCACACCATACCCACCGCACTGCACAGCATCGTGACACTGTGCAGGTGAACACTGTGGAGGGTTTCGTAGCTATTGCACATATTTGTTAATTGTTGTTCTATATTTATATTTTTTCAATTTATATTTTAACATAAATACAATATCCTCTTCTGCTGCAATATGTCTGTACAACACAAACCTGGCTAAGGGCACATGTAAATATCTGCCATATTATTTCTCTGCACAGTTGTATTATATATACATATATATATATATATCATTTTATTCTTCTTTGATAACTTGCATTTGTTTTATTCCATATTTATATATATTCTAAAGTTATGTCAACTGTATGTTTGTCTACGTTTAGCACTTTATCTCCAACAAATTTCTCGTACGTGTAAAAAAACAAACAAAAAAAAACTACCTGGCAATAAATCTCATTCTGATACTTATTTGCCTTAGAATTGGTGGGGACCAAAACAGAGCTAAAAGAGAGTGAATATTGGACTTAAAGGTGCTATATGTAGTTTTTCTACTAAAATGAATCCTGTTTTTTAATTGCCTGTGTGTGAAGGGGTTGTAATCTGACATTAAAATGATCCACTTGCCGGGTTTGGCTATTAACTCTGAAGGCAGGTATTCCTATTCCTATTCGAAGGCTCCGGGTCGAAATCCAGTGCTGACACCTGCATGCTGTATCTATACTGACTTTGAACTCAGCAGCACGACACTGCAACTTACGACATGGAGTCTGCTAACACTAAGAAAGACCTGCTCCCAGCACAACACAGACTCCAACATAAACTCAACTTGTCAAAGCCTGCAAGAAATGATGTAACGGTTAAAAGCTAAGGTGGAGCGATTTGTTTACTATCCCACAGTGATGCAGCCACGAGCAGCTAGCTAACGCTACAGTAGCTCGGACCCGCCGCTGTTTGCTTCGTAACGTTCAATTTAGATTTATTGCCTTTAACTGATAGGTACACAGCTTCTCCACCTCTCGGTCACTGTAGCTAACATGACCCACATAATATACAACCCAGAGGAAGAAGAGCCATCCACTAACACTAGTTACAGTAAAGTTACTTACTGTGGTCTGACTGTTATAAAATGTGACACAATCTTATAATATTCAGTCCAGCTCTCTATCCGTTTCATTATCATCCAGTACCTGTAGCTGTGCTGACATTGCTGAGCCTCCGGTGACAGATTCACAGATAGTAAAGATAGTTACTGAAAGCAGCAGGTGAGCTAACGATGTAGCAGGTTGGCTAAATGCAGTAAATGTACAGTGATCATGTAACGAGCATGGATTAGTTCAACCTGCAGCTGATAAAACTGTAATGTTGCAGTGGGAGTTTACCTGAGTTTCCACCATGCTGTGTGAATCTGGCTCCCCACCTGCCTGTAGCCGCTCAAAAAGGCAATGTGCCTTTTTTCCGGAGCACTGTGCCGATACGCCGGTGTCTCGCTGCGCTGAATGAAGTAACGTTACGGCGCCGGTGTCCCGGTGTTGATCTGCCTGTGAGACGGGAACCTTGAAGTAACAGAGCCTGAAGATGTCTGAGTGAAAAGCCAAGGCCTGCATTCTGTTGTTCCTGTGTTTTTTGCAGGATTTCTGTATGAAAGCGGTTGTGTTTCGGATTCTGCTCGCTCATGAGTTCAAGCGAGCACGCGTAGAGCACACACCTGGTTGCAATCTTAGAACCGCACCGCTAGTGGCCGCTGGAAACTACATAATGCCCCTTTAAATTCATCATGTATACCCCAAATGACCAACTTAATTATTGCAAGTTTAAACATTTTAAACAATAAATTTTGTATATTCATAGATTTTTCAGTTTTATTCTGAAGTGATAAAATGTAATTTAATGTGTCTGTTTATTTAAAGCAGCAGGTAGACAGTTTTATTATTCAGAATTACTTTGACATTGTTGTTTCTTTAGGTAACAGGCGCTAGCAGTTATTAAGCTTGTTTACAGGGGACATGTCTGGCTGAAAGGTGACATCGCTAACAAGAAAAGTGACATTATGAAATATAAAGTGGCATAAAGTAAAATAAAAATTTAGAGAAAAAATAACATTGTAATAGGAAATAAAAATTAACTATAAAATTCTTGAAAATAAGGATGAAATAACACTTCATAACAATTAAGAGTCTAAATAACTTCACAATACATTTCATTTGTACAGAAGTTATTGATTTATTTTGTAATAATTACTTATTGCAAATCTCAAACAAACAGCAGCATCATGCAAAGGTTTATAAAAAGGTCCAGGAATTACAGGTATGGTGTGTGCATGTGACAGAATCTAATCCGGGTGAGATGCAGTTAAATATACTGCTAATACATAAAATCTGATCAAAATAAAACAAACACACAGGCTCATTTAACATATTATGGACTTTATTCCTTCTCTTTCTCATCTTTATGAAAAAGTAAAACTCACCATTTCCTGTTGACAACCAACTTAAATCTGTTCTCATCCATGCTTTTTGTTGATTTTCATATACAAAATAAGAAAGGCTGCTATTTTTCATTGCTGTATATGTAATGTACATTGAATCTTTTTCCATTATAACTCCTCCAACAGCCTGACTCCTCCTGTTCCATCTCTGTCCAATCCAGGGGCTTGTTTTATTTCTTAACAATCTGGATGACGTCCTCGTGCTCCATGATATGCGTTAGGCCGACCCTCTGAGGGCTGTACTTGGTACTGGTTCCCTGGGAGAGGAGGACGATACAGTTCAGACCCTTCCTTTTTTGTTTCTTTGCGTTTCAAATGTAGTGAATCATTTTAGACAGTGAACTAACTAGATTTCAGGATATAAAAGCTACTGATCGGTGACCAGCGACAAGATTCTGAAGCAGTGAACAACATGAGTTTGAAAATGAAAAGTTATGAAAAATACAGAATAAACTGTTTAACAGATACAGCTGTAACAATGCCTACATTTGTTCATAGAGTCTGAAAATGAAATTTGTTCTGTATCTGTTTCTCATGTTTCATGGCAAAAGGTGAATTTGATTCAGGAAGTAAATTGAGTATAATGGATATTTAATGAAGCTGAAGCACAACGACATTGTTTAGACTGTGTGCATACACTGTGTCCCAGCTCCATACTACAAATAATATCAAGTATACATTCTGCACTAGTGTTGATAGCTCACTGATTTTTTTTTATTTGAAAGGAATCTGTGTACCTAAAGATTTTGTACCAACAGATAATACAAGATATGAGCCAGTGGTTAGATATCAAACCGACAGCTACTGTGAATTTCAAATTTACAGCAACAAAAGCAAAAGTTTTCCCACTGATTTACTGTTAGTATTTAGTAATTTTCTTCGTGTGAAACAACTACGTACTTGAAGGATGGCTAGAATTACAGTGACATACAACTGGCACACACACAAAAGGGAGCAAAGATGTTCACTAGTGAATCCTGGGACTGTCCTAATTAGCTTAACAGTGTACTTCCTCTCATCTGATTTGCTCACCACTAACTTCTCGGCTAAGATTGGAGACACAACTGGTCATATTGGGAGAAACATGACCACTATACCACAAGTGTATTTATCATTTGTAGATGCAGTCACAGTCAGTCGCAGAAAACACAAAGCACACAGCACAAAGCTCTAATGTCCCTTCGTAAGTCCAACTGCTTTCTTTTTAATTACTTAATGGACATGTGCAAGTTTTACAGCAAGAACTATGACCCAGTAACCACCGTTGGTGACAGAAGAACTCAATGTGGTGTATTTCTAAATAAATTGGTAATTTTTCTTATGGACAAAAACATGCTGAAAGTCAAAAACAGGTTCTGTGTACCGTCACACCTCTATTTCAACGACCACCATTAAAAAGGCAAAGCAGTCACTGCATGTCTAAAGCCCCCTCCCATCCATGAAATCTACAAACAGTCTGTATTTATTCTACTCATTAGGTCAACATGGGAGAGTTAATTTAAACTGTTTATGGGACAAGAGACAATTTAGTTTCTGAGGGTCATTGCCTCTGAAAACTTACTCACCCAAACCAGGGCATATTTGAACTGGCTGGCTAAGGTTCTGTGGATTCGATGGCACTGCGGATAGAAAGCAAAATGGGCACATTTGCAAACATATCATACAGAGTGCTTATCCAGCAGGTCTGCTTACTGTAGTGTTATCACTTATGGGGATGCACTGAAATGAAAATTCTTGGCCGAAGCCGAAGCCAAATATAATGAAAAACTTTCCCGAATACCCAACAAGGGTTTTCACATTCTTTGACGTTTTTTTTACCACTGCATAAACTGACTAGTCAAAATGTGCTTTTTACTCAGTGCTTCCCACAGGATTTGGAGATCGTGGGTTGGTCCAAGTCCTGAAAGGGTCCAATAAAGTAAATTACATGTGTGCATTTACTTTTAATGGACATGTTTAATATGTTTTATGTGAATATAATCCAATTAATCTTATTTCCATACTTTTGAAAACCGGACATTGTCATATGTGTATCCTCGAGCTAAATTTAAGTCCGACCCACTTTGATAAATAGTGATGTAAGTGGTTCCAGTATTGCGTAACATGAAGACTTCACAGCCTCTCTTCAGGTAGGACTCCCACACTGCAACACTTGTCTTTGTAAAGAGACAAACTGACAGGATAAAGTTGCTAACCTGCCTGTCAGCTGGCACTGGGCCGTTTCAGTTGATTTACCATAAAGGCTTGAATACGTGTGCACTCCAAATTTAGGTGCGGCTAGCTTAAGTGCCTTCTCACAAACAAGTGACAGAAACACTCAAAGTGGGTCAGACCGTTTGTTGACTTTTCTAAGAAGTCAGCCACAGATGGAGTGGATGTGCTAGAAGACAATTCAGCAGAACAGTGTCTGCAAACGGTGATTTTTTTCATCTTTCTCAGACACTTTAAGATGCTTCCACGCTGCCGACATGTCAACGTAATTGTTCGGTAAATTGTTTATCCAGTCTTTTGACTTATTAGGCCGAACATCGAAAGTTGTTTTTTTTCAGTAATTTCAGTTGCCAAACAATCAATGCATCCCCAATCATTTATGTACAAATGTTCTAAAAGCATCGTATTGAAAGCAAATGTGTGAATTAATGTGCATTTAACTTACCACGTGTTCTACACTTGCTGCTCTTCTCATAATGATCGCATCATTAAAGTCTGGGCGCTCTAATGGAAAGTAAAGAAATTAATACAAAGTGACTTTTAAAAGAAGTGTATCTGTGTGCATCTCACTGTGTAATGAGCAAATGAGGGAAAATGTGGTTGTACCTCCTCTTTTCTTAGTATAAATGCAAATGAGAGCCAGGTATTCCCACAACTTCTCCAGGAGGTAATCCAAGTTCAACTTCATCCCACAACTGAAATACAAGATTGGACAGAAAAAGGAGGAAGCTGTTTAGCTCCTACATACATACATAAAAAGACACACACACACGAGCATACAGGTATCTGACCTGATGACAACACTGTTAGGTCTGCGAGCCAGGCGGTCCACCTCCTCGATGGAGATTTGATCCACCTTATTGTACACCTGTTAATACCACAAATAATATGAGGGGAAGAAAGAGACTCAAATCTAATCTAGACACAGCTAGAGAGATTTGCCAAAGCCTTGTAACCCCAAATATAGTGTGATTTTTTTCTTGTTTTCAATTCACAAAGCTGAAAACCTTCAGAAAAATATCTTTGGCCTTCAAACAGTTACAGTTTTACAGGTACAAGGCTTTGGCCCAATCCAGATGTTAAGTACTGGCATACATATAGGCAAGGCATGTAAACTCTGTTCCCAACGATGACGTCGATGAACTCGTCTGGTGTGCTGTCCTCCCTGAAGAGGACTTCTGCATTAAAGATTTCTGAGGAGAAGGAGTTAAAGAAGTCAACCAAATGCTAGTGTGACTTGCTAACAAGGAGATGACAAGATGACTGACAAGTCAGGAACATGTTTTCCTTCTGTGAAGGATACTGTACTCGTGAAGGATGAGCTGAACCAGCTTCTCTGAGCAGTGGGTGAGAGGAACAGTGGAGTTGTAGGAGAGGCCGCCACCTTTCTTGGGCTACAGAGAGAGAAAATCACACTTCTTTAACCAAGTGTAGCAAAAGAATTCAAGTAATAATTTCTGGAGCTAACAAGGTAGCGTGGATGTTTTGCAAATCATACTAAAGATGTTTTTAACTCTGCTAGCAGAAAGGCCAAATAATGCCAGTGTTATTGTGTCAGTTGGGCTTGTCCATCCAACACAACAAGAGCAAGGTACCGTGAAAGCTATTAATTGTAATTTAGGATTAATATACAGAGTCCGCCAGCAGTTGGTTTCCTAATTGTTATCTTTTACCACCATCAGGTTGAAAGTTTTTGTTAACCCACATTTTACTTGCGACAATATCTCAAAAACTAAGAGCCATATCTCTTTGCAACCGGTTGCTGATATTCATGGTCAGCTTAGGATAATAACAGAAAATGTACCTTGAAATAAATATTTGGTTTTGTCCTGTTGAGTCTGATGCCCACTGACTCCAACTCTTTTTCTAGAAGTTCTCTGGAAACATATATTTTTGAAAGAAGTTAAAGGCAAGAATCAAGGCAAGTTTATTTGTATACCTTTCAACAACAAGGCAATTCAAAGTGTTTTGCATAAAAGGAACATAGGAGAATATAAAAAAAGACAATTAAATGTAATTTTAAAAAATAGTGAAATAGAATAAAACAGGTGTAAGATATTTACCAAAAGCCTCAAATTTGACTTTGAAAAGGCAGTGGTAAAATCAGTAGATCAAAGTACTTGTATGCTCTTTAAATCCACTATAAGAGCTCAAACATACACACAAACACGCAAATAGCGGGCGTCACACACCTCTGAACCTCTCCTTTAGTGGCATCCAACATCATGATGACGACGTCCGCTGTCCTGGCAACAGCAATGACCTGCCGACCTCTACCCTTACCTATAAAAAGGTCAAAGAGTCTGTGTGTTATAGTCACTATGTTGCAAGATCTTTTTTTCATTATTGTGAGTTGCAGCATCTAAATTATAAACTGTAAAAATCCTTACTCTGAAACAAGCCCCCCATAGATCAACAGCCACTCAAGGGTATTTTAATATACACTTATTTTTTATTTTGCAGTTTGTCATCATTCACGCATTAATAATTCTGATATAACACTATAATAATAAAACAGATATACTGTACTGCAGGTCTCCAAAGTCCGCTCACTTTGTGTTTAAGCAAACAAAATAGAAAAACATGAAACCTAAGCATACCTTGGGCAGCACCCTCGATGATTCCAGGCAGATCTAGCAACTGGATGTTTGCCCCTTTGTACTGAAGAGCAACAAAGTGTAAATGACACAGTGTTTAAAGCTGCAATTGTTAAGATATGCAGTGGTGTGAATGTGTGTACCTCTATGACACCAGGTATGCAGGTGAGTGTAGTGAACTCATAGGAAGCAGCTTCACTGGCTGTTGACGTCATCAAACTAAGGAAGGTGGACTGAAGGACACAACAGAGGATTAAATTAGATCAGCGCATGTTGAGTCTTTAGATTACGGGTCACATGAAGAATGAGAAGAACGCAGACTTGAGTCAGGTATTTTGTTATTTGTATGTACTTGCGATGCAGTACAGGATTATGAAAACATCATTGTAAGATTAGAAAAAGTTTTTGACTCCTCAGATTCAGACCAGAAGACACAACCCATTACCCGCCTTGTTGACATACCTTACCCACAGAGGGAAAACCGATGAGAGCAACACGAGCATCTCCTGATTTCATGACATCGAAGCCCTCGCCTTTGGCCCCCGATGACTTGGAGGGCTCCAGGAGCTGGGCTCTGTATTTGGCTAGCTTGGCCTTGAGCAAACCCAGATGGTACTCAGTGGCTGCGGGAATGAACAGAAAAAAATGTGACTCAAAAAGAAGTCTTACTGTGATATTTAAACATATTAGATATTACTAGAGATCAAACTCTATGGGGATTGTTCGTTTGATTGTAGTGATAAATGTTGATAAAGGGTGTCAATTAGCGCAGCGCTACTTCTATTTCTGAGAAATGAATGAGTAACACACACAACACACACACACACAACACACACACACACAGCTGGCTTGAAGTTCGCCCACAGTGTAACGTTAGCTAACAGTTAGCCCCGCCGCTGCCCTCTCTCACCTTTGTTTTTCTGCGTCCGAGCTATTTCTCGCTCTATTTCCGCGATTTTCTCCAAGATCCCCATAGTGGCAGTTCAGATGGGCAACAGCTACACTGTCAGGGAGAGAAAACAAAAAAAGAAACGTGTCACTCTACAGTTGTTAGCTTTGTTAGCCACCCGGCTAACCAGGGGGACTTAACAGTTGACAAACCGCATGAAACACAGTGAGTCAGCACATGCAGCTTTGAATGAGCAGCCGCATAAAACACAGACATTGTCAACAAATAAAATGCTGTAAAATGGTAAAAATTTACACTTTGACAGAAGCTACACTCCGCGGCATGCACAAGTGACTGACATCACAAACCGGAACACGTTCCGTGCCCACGGACGGTCCGGGTGAAACAAGGAAACGCACTGCAACGAAGATGTTGTCCCATGTATCGTTACAGCTCACATCAACCGGGGTTGTGTAACCATGACATTGTGCACGCGTTAGAGTAAAATTTTAAAAAGCTATAATGTGTCAAAGTCGGAGGTAGCTGCCTTTCAACAGCCGGACATTTCTGAAGTGTATCGATATTACAGGTCAGTCAGAGTTATTAGCTAATAGCGAACATGGCTGCGCCCACAGGACCAGGGGGACCATCAGCCTCCAACCTGGCCGGGTTTGAAGGTTTTCCGTTTGCAGTGTCCGGCAAACCAGCAGAGGACAGCTCCGGTAGAGAGCAGGAGCAGACAGGGGCTGTGAAAAAGAAGCCATGCAGGGCCTGCACGGACTTTAAGTCGTGGATGAAAGTCCAGAGGAAACAGACGACAGCTGCTATACAGGTGACATGAAGCCAAGAGGGATGGCGAGATTAGTACTTTCATAAAGTTTGGCCTAAAAAGAAGATGGTTTAGGAACTTCTTTTTTTAACGGTCAATGCACCAAATTCTGGCTTAACTTCCCATTTAGGCGACAGATCTTTCTGCGACAAATGCCAAATAGAGAGCTTTATCAGGAAGTCTGTTGTCTCATGACGCAATGTCCCATGGTTGTTGAACTGGGTTTCACCCTGTAATACCAAAGGATCCAGGGGAACCACTTTTCAGAATAAATTGACACCACATTTGGTCTAAAGCGTTTAATATAGTCTTTATTGTTATTTTATATGGATCTCCGAGGGACAGGGTGTTCTATCCAGCTGTAGTAAGAAACTTGCCTGTAGAACAGGATATGAGCAGTGAGTGTATATCCTTACAACAACCACAGATCAACATTTATTTATCACTCAATGCAACAGGCGTTCCGGTCTATTTGCTTTGAATTAACGTCTGATTGACTCTGCTGTTTGTGGCTCTAAGTGTGTTTGAATACTCATGTCCATATGATTCTCAAGGAGTCCGGAGCTGCGGAGTCAGAGCCACAACCAGACCCGCAGTGTCCATTGGACAGGGAAGAGTTGGGGCGTAACACCTGGTCCTTCCTGCACACTATGGCAGCATATTACCCGGACCATCCATCGTCCACCCAGCAGCAAGAGATGGGGCAGTTCATCAACCTTTTCTCCAAGTTCTTCCCCTGCGATGAGTGTGCAGCAGACCTCAGGGGAAGGTCACACCACAGCATTTTTGTCTTCTTGTCTTTGGTTTTAGCACAAGCAAGCAAACTGATCTGCAGCAGTTTTCACATTTTCACATTTGAAGGTAAAGAGCAGGCAATCTCTAAATTCACCATGTCCCCCTCCACAGATTAAAAACCAATCAGCCGGACACCAGGAGTCGCCATGCTCTTTCTCAGTGGCTCTGTCAGCTCCATAATGGCGTCAACGTGCGGCTGGGAAAGCCTGAGTTTGACTGCTCTCGTGTGGACGAGAGGTGGAAAGATGGATGGAAAGATGGTTCCTGTGACTGAGGTGTGAGAAAAAACATCCTTCCTGTCAGTGCAAAACTTTCTTTGAGTGGAAACAGCACAAAGTGGAGCTCACATTGTGGTGACACACTGCGCAAAGATAGTCTTTTCTCGTTTTGTGGTTAGTTAATAACTGAATCTGGTAATAAAATTAAATGTACAAAACACACAAGTATTTCTCTCTGTTTCACAGGACTCATAGTGAAATATAGCAAAGTTTTACTGAACCTCTTGTTAATTCTGGTTGTTGGGGAGTTTTAAAAGTTCAGGATACAAATGTTTATTGACGTTCTACAGCCAATCTTGTGTGGAACACAAAACACATTTGATTTGTATGTTGAAGCAGTAAATTTAAAAAAATATTTATATTTATTTAATGATATAATAAATAAAAATATTTATATCATTATGTCATTATATCAGTGATTAATTGGAGCTATCACTTTTAAATATGTCAAAGAAATATATACATAAATTACATAGTGATGATTACAGAATGTTTTTTCATTGTAATTCCACACTCAGTTTACATGTTAAATATGTTGATTTATTTGCATAATATAGCGCTTGAATTAGTAATGTTGTAATTTTCTAATCACAGCCGTGACTGATTGATCATTTAAGTAATTACATTAAGTTAAGTAATACATGTATTTTGTTCATTATAGGTCATGACAAAATAGGTTCTTGTTAACCAATTTGGGAACTCTGGCAACAAGTAATGGGCATTTGCCGTTATTTTTGACATTTTATAAGACAAACAGTCCACAAATTTAGAAAATATGTTATTGGATGAAACACCTGTTAGTTTTAGCACTATGTGAAGCCCTTTCTCCTCTAGTCAAGGCCAGAATGTCAGTCATGTCACCTGATCTGTCTGTGTGTTATTAATAAACACTGATCATTCATTTGTTATTTAAAGAGGCAGTAAAGGACGCAGTCAAACAAGTCTAGTGCTCCAATGCTACTATTTGTTTTACTACTATCATGATTCACATTCATCCTCGTTTTGTTTATATTTATCCACAAAAAGTATTCATCCTCAACTGTGCTTTGAATTACTTCCTTTCTAATACTTGTATGTTATGTTTGTCTCTATATTTGTCAAAATTAATGTGAAATGATTGGATTTTGAAGATATCACTGACCTCTAGTGGTGTGAGCCATGTGTGCAGGAAACTGTATAACAGCAGCTTCAGTTTCCAATTTTCACAACACTATTGCTGTTTTTTCAAAACCAACATAAAGGACAACCTCTATTATAATGATACCTACAGAGCAGCAGACAGTGTGAAGGATCAGCTCTGTTCTTTCATGGATAATATCATTTCCTGTCCGCGTGTGTGTGTATGTGGACTTTTCCACTTTTAAGCAGAATTGTACTTAATTTATGATGTAATAATAATATTGTATTAGTATTCAGGATGCATGTATTGGACAGTCAAGTTATTTTATTTATACAGTATAAAGCCCAAAGCCAGTGTGCTGGGCCAAAACACCTTTCAGTAATCTGCAGCATGAGCATGGTGATATTCAATTTTATGTTAAGACAGTTTAGTGTTCAGCGAATCGTCATCCACAGTAATGGCACATAAACCATGATGAGCGGCATGTGACTATACTGTGTTGTGGTATTTGGCAGAGCGACATCATCATCATCATGGGACTTTTCTCCATGTCGTATTTCATCATTTGTAATGTTTGTGGCTGATGAACGATTCAGGCAGATTTTTGCTCATTATATTGTTTGTAACCTGCAGGTGATTTAAAATGTATGCTTTTTGGAGGGGTTGGATGAGGAGTGGACTTACCTGACTATTTCTAAAATCCTGACTACATCCCTGACTGGTCATAACTGGTCAACCAATTAGCTGTGAGCTTCTATTGATGCTTGTGATGGTTTGGGTATTTGTTTTTTTAAATTCATGCACCATGTATATTTGGCGCAAAGCCCCTTTGAGTCAAGTCAATTTTATATCCAAAAACCACAATTCACAAATTTGCCTCAAAAGGGCTTTAAAATCTGTACAGCACATCCCCTCTCTGCTTAGACCCAGCAGAGAGTCAGATAATGAAAAACAAACCCCAAAACACAATAATGCACTGTAGGTAATAATGCATAATCCGCCTTAAAAGGGCACTCATTTTTCAATGGAAGAAGTATATTAGTTTACTTTTCAGTCGGTGAAAACAGTTGTTTGTGGCAATGAGTGGAGCTTTCTGCAGTCTGAAAAAACCCTGATGATGCCATTGTGACTTTTTTTTTTTTTACCAGAAAGACTGCATTTGGAAGTCTGGGCCAAAGAGTTTGGGACATGTGGATGGTTACTAGTCAGGGAGGGGCTTACCAAAGATGACAACTTGCGTTATGGGAGTGATCCATTGTTATTGGAGCTTGAAAGTCAGGATATATCAGCCGTGCTGCTTTGATTTTGAACATTCTTTTTGTAATGTGCATCTTATGGCTCCCCAATTTATAAGGAAGTAGCCTACGATAGACCTACTAAATTGCTGGAGGCCTCAACAAACGATGGTACCACAAACCAACAACAACCGCCTTGTTTGTTTGTTGGTAGGCCTGCTCATTAGGGGCCTGCCTTGTTTTATTTCCCCTCGTGGGCCATATACGCCCCTATCATTTTAATATCTGTACAGGCTATAATATTCCATATTGGCATGACAATATTAAATTTGGTCTAAATGGCTTATCCCAAGACAGCCTGTGGCGCGGGTACTTCGTTCACGCACGGTCCGCCACTCGCGGCGCCCTCCTCTGTGCTCGCGCGCCTCTGGGTGCGCGCAGGACCCGTCACTACAGCAGAGAGCAGCAGCGCATCCATCCTGCCGTGGAGCCGGGAGCGTGGACCCGCGAGGAGCGCACAGAGAGAGAGAGACATACACAGAGAAGATGGACGGAGTCGGATCGTTCGGAGCGGGCCGGGCCGGGACCACTATAGACCCGATTGCCTTCGCCAAACAGCCGCAGACCATCCTCAGAGTGCTATCCTGGGTGAGAGCGGGTTTTTCCGGGACTGCTGTTTGCGTGTGCGTGTGTGTGTGTGTGTGTGTGTGTGTGTGTGGGGTCCTCTCTGTTGTCGTTGCTGCGCGAGACCCGTGACGTGTTCTCACTGCAAATAGACCCCAGAAATCCAAAGATAATTGATAAGCAGGGTGTGTTAATGTCAACCATGGAAGGAATGGTAGTGTACTGAAATGTACCGTACAGGGTGTAACCAAGGCCTGGTGGTTGTGTGACACCCTGACCATGAAACTGATCTCACTACAGATGTTTGTTTGTTTTTTCTGTGGCAAAACCCGATCTATCTTCATTTTAAAAACCTTCCTCAATAATTGCTTTATCAGTAGCCTACAAGCTGAGATGTGCAGTGGACCCGGACTGTGTAGAAAATGAGAAAGACAGACAGACCCATAGCCTATACGTTCCTCAGCCTTCTCCTTCTTGTTATTCACGCCAACCAGATTATTATTTTCTTCTCTAAAATATAACAGTGTTATTTGCCACGCACAGCTTCTTTTATATCTCCACTCATATTTTCAGCTAATGATTTTGCTGATTTACCCTAAACGGTCGTCGTCCGTCATCCCACCTGTGATTGGTCCGCGATCATCATTACGTGCCCTGACGTTTGATGTAACGCATCACCTTTGGGTGACACACAGAAGGTCTTCTTTGCCATGCAGGGATCTCTGAAACACAGCGCAGAAGGATCTTTCCAGGAGCCTGCAATGCATGCGAATAATTCCTGATGAGTCTTTGCCTTTGGGTGTATTATATCTATTGTGCACATATTGAAACGGTTTGAGTTTTGGTAGTGTAGGTTAAAAAGGCTGTGCGCCTGGATATGTGTGAGCCTATTACGAAGAAAGAACTCATGCTCCAGTTCAGATAACCCACAGCAAGCATGTTTTAAAGCTTTAAAGCACATCAACCCAAATTGTTAAACAATTTGGGTTGATGTGCTTTAAAGCTTAATTGCCCATTTAGTTGTTTGGGTGTATTTTTTCCCTTGCAGCTTAGAAAATCTTCAAAATGTAGATCATGCCACATTACATCTTGATATTCAGCCTACAGCTGTAATCAGTGGTGGGAGAGACACTGAGATCTTTAAGTAAAAGTACCAATATACGACAATGTAAAAATACTCTAATACAAGTAAAAGTCCTGCATTCAAAATCCTACTTAAGTAAAAGTGCAAAGTATCAGCAAAATGTACTTATATTATCAAAAGTATATGTAGGCTACTTTATGGAGAAAATGGCCCATTGCTGAAGTATTAATGTGTAAAACTAAATACGTGTTAAACCTGTGATACCTACCTTGGGGTCAGAAGTAACCTATAAAGCAGCATAAAAATGGAAACACTCAAGTAGAGTAGGCCTACAGTACTTCTAAATGTACTTTGAACCACTTGCACAAAAATGAGAAAAGACACCAGAAATCCATTTCAAGGACAAGCAGAGGTGCTATGTTGTCCATCCTGGGGATCCTCAATAAACAACAGCTCATGCTGCTTTTTGACTTACTCTCAGTTTTTCTACTGGAACAAGCGTCTGTTCCTCCTTTGTTAAATGTTACAGCAGACTGCAAGAAGTGACATGGAAATCAAAGCGTAAAGCAGATGTGCAGGGAAAGTAAGGGTAGAGTAAAAATCAGGATATTCAGTGGTGAAATTTTCCCATTGCATATATCTTCATCATATCTTTATCATTTTACTTTATTTTTAAGTAGCTTTCTCATGCTGATCAACTGAAAGCACCTGAGGTTGTATCTGCTCAGATTAAATCCACACATGTGATTAGTTTCAAACGCGGACCTGACATTATCCCATTGTGTGCCCCTCCACCATCATATGACCCACACCCTGTGTGGGTGCTTTTCTGTGTGTGTGTGTGTGTGTGTGTGTGTGTGTCACATGACCCTATTCTGCCATCAAGTGTTTGTCAGCTGATCAGTGTCAGTGTGTGAGTCCAGAATTGAGGTAGAAAGAAATACACAGTATTACAATTCAGACCTAAAGAAGGGTGTTATTCATAAAATGCGATGAACTAACAGGGGGAAAAAGTTTGATGGCATTAGCTGTATCAGCGTTTATCATAAAACCTCTTTAGGCGCACACACTGCCTCGGGACTGTGTGATTCTTGAGAGGAAGTGAAGCATCCACCTCTTCAGTCAGTCAGAGAGAAAGAGAGGAAATTAGGTTAATGCCTTTATTCTGAGCACGCTCAAAGAGATGTTCAGCCACAATCCTGGTTCCAGTGAGCCTGAAACAGTGTTAGTGTATTTGTTAAAGAGAGGGAGACAGTAGGAGGATTAAAGAGACATGTTGATTGTTTTGTTACTATTGCTCTGGCATTGTTTCCCCCTTATTTTATGTCCTCGTCCATGTCTCTCACTTTCTTCATCTTCTCCCCCTCCTCTTCCTCGTGCCCCCCTCCACCGTCCACAGATATTTTCTCTGGTGGTCTTTGCCTCCATCGTGAACGAGGGTTATGTCAACCTGGGCAGCGAGCGTCTCCACTGCATCTTCAATCAGAATGCAGACGCGTGCAACTATGGTGTGTTTGTGGGCCTGGTGGGCCTGCTGGCGTGCTCCTTCTTCTTCCTGCTCGACTACAAGTTCTCCTCCATCAGCTCTGTCAAAGACAGGAAGAAGGCTATCATGCTTGAGATCGGCTTCTCGGGTGAGGAGGCAATCGTGTTCGGTCATATTTACACACACAAGCAGACTGAGGTGAAGGAAATGTGTTTTATTTTTACATAATTCTTACAATTTACCAAGAGGCAGGAAGTCCAACACACCTTGTTTTGCACTTTGAACATTCATTGTTAGCCTGTGATTTGTCAGACCGCTAAGAGACAGTGTGAGTGACACTTGTGAATCTTCTGTTAGAATGAGACAGGGCCTTACACAATCAGTGAGTATTACTGTAGAGATACAACTGTGTCCTTAATTAATGCTTAATCAGGTTGAAAGGCAGGATTCAAAAGGCTAGGTTTCCCCAAAATGCCAAAAACTTAGCCCATGCAGGCTCAGTTCTCAGACTCCTGCTGTTTTGACCCCAAGACATGAAGAGAAATGAAACCTGTAGACTTACATAGAAGGTATTGGAGAAATAAAAGTATTTTTAATTTCAAAAGGGAACAAAGAACTGCTTTAGCGGGCAGGGATCTGAGAACTCTCAGAACGCTGCAGGTCTTTTTGTTTCAAGCAGAAAGTCAACTTGGAAATTACCTTTCGTGCTGCTGTAACATGTCTCATTGTTCCACTGGTTTCTGGCAGGTTTCTGGACCTTCCTGTACTTCGTAAGTTTCTGCTTCCTGGCCAATCAGTGGTCTCAGACCACGCCTGATAAGCTGCCACTCAACCAGGGGGCAGATGCAGCCCGAGCTGCAATCGCCTTCTCTTTCTTCTCCATAATCACTTGGGTAAGAACCTGCAGCTACATAAAGACAAGAGAAAAGTTAGTAACACTTCAGACAGAGGCTCTGGATTAGAGGAAGTCTGACCAGTTGGGCCGCTGTGCCTGGTAGACCCATTTAATAATCCATCCATGACCTAAACAAATCTGTTTCTGAATAAATTTAAAGACAGAAACTGGCCATGCCTCTGCTCAACCTTAAGTATTTTGTGAGTTCCGAGGCTTCACTGATTTTCAAAGTTCAAAGTTTTTTTTTTTAAAGTGAAACATTGTGTGAGAAGATTTGACTCTCATAACTGTTTGTTAAATATGAGGCTGCAGCCAGAAGCCAGTTAGCTTAGCATAGCACAAAAACTGGAATCAGGGCGTCACTGTATAACAAAGTCTGCCTACCTGCACCTCTATAGCCAAGCTATTACTTGTTCTTGTTGCCGCTGGTTGCGTGGAAACCATAGACTTTCTAAAATAAAACTAGTGATACCGGTAGGTGAATTTTTTTTGGACAGAGCCAGGCTAGCTGTTTCTCCCTGTGTCCAGTCTTTATGATAAGCTAGCTAACTGGCTGCGGGCTGTATAGCTTCCTATTTAATTCACAGGCATGAGTGTGGTATCAATTTTCTCATCTAACTCTCCTCTAGAATGTATTTCCCAAAGTGACAATTCCTATAAGCCAAGTCAAGGTAAACTTTATTTCTATAGACTAAAAGAAACTGCTTTAAAATCCTGCTTTTAACGGTCATTTCCTGACTAATATCCGGCTGTGAAAACTGAGTCTTCATGATTTAGTCTAGGTTACTTTGATACCGACTTGTTTTTATCTGATCTCTTCATCCCCAACCTCCTTCCCCTTCTGCTCCCTTTAGGCTGGTCTAACAGTGCGTGCGGTCCAGAAGTATATGCTCGGCACAGACATGACTCTGTTCACCACGGAGCACATGGACGGCGGCGCACCCACCCAGCCATATCCCTCCAATTCACCTGTAGGCGCAACCACTGAGACCACAGAGGCCTACCAGAGCCCACCGTTCACCGAGAACAACGCAGCACCCACGTACCAGGTTCCCATTTACTAGATAAGGTAGACCTGATGGTGGAGGAGGAAGGGATGAGAGGAAAGTGATAAAAATTGCTTTCTGTGAGGTTACACCTGCAGTTGTTTATGTGTTGATCTGGGCTGAGTTTTCACTAATTGTTCAAAAACGGCCTCTCTGACCTTGTTTCCTCCTCTCGTTCCCTTTCCTTCCTTAACATTCCAGCTTTACCTCGCACTTTCCCACACCTGTATGTTGAGCTCAATCTCCTGCTTCAGCAAATCCAGTGTTGTCAGATCAGAGCAACTGAGAGAAAAAGAAAACAAGAGGAGGAAATGTAGACGAGGAGGCCACTGTGCAGTTTTCAAACATGATTTTGAAAAAGAAGAGATGAAGAGATCAACAAGTGAGTGACTCCACCACAAAGCAGTATTAGATGACTAAAAATAGTGCAGAATTCACTCACATACAGCACCTTCATATTATTCTCTTCATTCATTGAAGTGTCAAAATCCCCTTTCATGCCAAACAGTACGGGGAATGTTTTGTTTTTGTTTTTTTTAGCTACAGTATGGTCTGGTCTTTCCTCTCCCTCTCCCTGCTGCAGTTAAAAGTGATCATGTGTATTGAATTTGCATGTTTCCAAACTTAGATATCAACTAAGTGCCATACTGTACTGTGTCTCTCAGACAGTGACTTAATTTAGTAGATTTCCACATGCTGTATAAAAAAAAAACAACAACGTTTTGTGACCAAGTGCAATATCTCACATTCTTATGTAGGTAGGTATATACTGTACTGTAGGTAGGCTAGTGACGGTCAGAGTAGACCAATTTTAGGCACTGTCTCAAATTACATACTACTCTTTGAATTGTACTAACAAATCTCAGGCATTTTTCCAAATTAAAAGTTTCGGCCTGACTTTGACTGAACTTCCCTGGTGAAGTTTGCAAGATATGGAAGTTACTGTATATCCAGCAGATCATGAGATAACTTTTCATCCACACAACAGTTTAAATAAAATTTGTATTGTCAAGAATCCTTTATATCATCTCTCTCAGTATTTACTGTATGGTCTTCCTCGATGTGGTGGAATGATTATTTTAACACTTTTTAAAGATTAACAGTTCCACAATGCAATATGTTCCTTTGAGTACATTATCACGTTAACTATGTGATTCTGGCTCATTCACGTGTGACGGTCAGTTTTCCAGGTTGATTGTTCTTGATTGGTTGATTGAAGATTTAAGATCACTTTTCAGTCTGTTATATTTCTGTACCAGGATAGATGGATTATAGAATAGGCCTACTGGGCACAGGCCGAGGGCCCAAGTAGCCCCTGGTTCACAGCCTTTGTTTGAAGTTACTTTAAACATTTCATTTAGGAAAGTCAATCAAATGACTACAGAGACACAAAACGACCACAGAGACTCAAAAAGACTACAAAGAGACACAAAATAACCACAAAAGGGACCAAAAACAACAAGGAGACACAAAAATAAGAGAAGCAAAACAAGCACAGAGATTCAAAAATACTAAGAGACACAAAGCAACCACAAATAGGCACAAAATGTATACAAAGAGATGCAAAACTAGAAAGAGAAGCAAAAAAACCACAAGGAGAATCAAAAGACTACAATGAGAGATAAAACAACTACAAAGAGATATTAAATCGCTACGAGACACAAAACAACTACAAAGAAACACAAACAGACCACAAGGAGGTGCTAAATTATTACTATTAGAAACAAAACAACTACAAAGAAACACAAACAGACCATAAAGAGATGCTAAATTATAACAATAAGACACAAAACAACTATAAAGAGACACAAAGAGATGCTAAATTGCTATAAGGAGACACAAAATCATCAAATAAGAGATTCAAAATGATGCAGCCATTGTCTATAGTCCTTATGTGTCTCTTTCAGCCACAGGGGTTGATAGTTCTATCTAGTGTTGTGGGGGGGGGGTTACACATTTCTGTGCCCAGGGGCCCATTGTCTCATAATCTGTCCCAGGTGCCAGGGAATGCGTGTAGTGTGTTACTTGAGACAGTGTCCTATGTTGAGTGATGTGTCGAGCGGGAAGATTCTAGATAAGTCAGGTCTGTTTATGTTTACGTTTTAGAAGCTGCCAAACTGCCCTGTGTTCTTAGTGCTGTCTTCTGATTACCACGTTACTACTATGTTGTTAATGTCTATAGGATTTTATGTAACCACAAAGCAAGGGGCAACAGATGAGCGTTCATTCAGTGTGGGAAGTCGGGTTGCTGGAGCATTAAGTGCAGTCTCAGGCAAAAGAAAAATCTTTAGGTGGGATGTCAAGGATCGCTAGCTGGCTAATTCATTAATCTTGCGATCCTGCAATTGAGGGAGTGGGTGGTGGGGGGGTGGTGGTTGGAATTTGTTGCCATGGTGACAGGGACAGGGTTGGGTGGATGTGGGTCACCGGGGCCCCCTGATGTAGATAGTAACCATGGTGTGTAGCAGTGTCTGTGTCGTGGTTCACGTACACTCGCTATCAGTGAATCTGTAGTTTAGGTGTGTGTGTGTGTTTGTGTGAGTGCGTCCACGTGCAACAAGTGCACGTGTGATAGCAGGCATGAGCGATGAGTGGGTCTGTTTGTGTGTATGTGTGTAGTTAATTAAATTTTGTGAAGCATAAAAGTTCATTTCTTGAACATGTGTTTGTGCAGAGGATGGAATAATAAGTCTGTTACACCATTTAATCATTTTCCCAAAATAAAAAATAACCTTTATGCTATATATATTGTCACTGTCAAGATATCTGAAACTAAGAGTTCGGTTTTTTTTGATGAACAGAGCCAAATATAAAAATATAACTGACCTGTAGCCTTGCCTACTATTCTAACTGATCCTGTGTAACCAGACCAGAGAAGGAACAGCAGCACCGGGACAACCGGTGCTCTCAGAGTTTAATCATGACAATAATGCATGGAAGTGTTGTATAGAAATCATCATATATTGAATACTATGTAATTCTTAAGTTGACTCCAAGATGTTTTGCAAAGTGAGATTCGCCTACCATCAATGCAGCTATTAGGATTCTTTCTTGTGTTATATTTGTCACAGTTTATTGTCAGAATTGAGACCATGCACACAAACAATGCCTTGTTTCTTCAATGATGTTACCTTAACCCCATGATCTTGTCAGTGTGTGCATATATCTCAAAGATCCAGGTCCCACAGTGCTGACTGTAACAGGAAGGTAACGGTAAACTGTGGTAAAGAAATCTAAATGTGACCCCAGAAACCTAATTACACAAAAAAGGTGAAATCCTCAATAGTAGTGAGGTTAATGATCACAAAGTAGATGACTTTAGTTGTAAAGTCTTATTCTAAATGCAGCCCTTATTCTAAATAATTTCAAAGCCGTCAGTTTGAGGATTAACAAGTTGACCTGTGAGCTTGATTTTTTTATTCAAAAAAAATTTATTCACCAGACTATGTCAGCAAGTTATATGTGTTATAAGCTGAGGGATAACACAGGAGTATTTTCCTTTCATGATTTTGGTATGGGACAGAGTGCAAATGGGTCCTGGAATATTACTGGGGGTTTCAGGTACACGGGGTTATGGCTTGGTACCGTTATGTCTAATGGTGCACTTAAAAGGACTGTACTTTGTGGTTTTTCATGTCGTAGCCCATTACCTGCAAGTTGTGTGAATCGATTATTAATCTTTAAAACAGCCACTGGTTTTAGTCTAATATGATACGAGCTTGCTGAGATTGTAATTAGACATTCTGTAATGACCTCTCAAATAGTAGTTTTCATTGTTAGTGGCAGACTCTGCCATTCACACACTGAATTCAAGTGAAGTCGTACTTCTCAACAGAAGGAAATTAATTTAAAATCTTATGGCAAGTATGCTATAATATGAAAAACCGCTAGTATAGTTCTTTAAATCTTGGGTATTACTGGGCTGCTAGTAACCTGTTAAATGTGGTTAGGGGAGACTGGGGTATTGATGATGGTATTAGGTACTTAAGGGGTACTATTAGGTAGTCTGGGTACTGTCAGATCAGGTTGTATTATTGTTCTCAGTGCTTCGGGCTCTTCTTCAGTCAATGTAGTAGATAAAAATAATAATACAAGCATTATCTATGTTTTGTGCTTAGGCCCATGTACACTACCGTGGTATTGGTTGATTGTCAAATTCAGTACGTTATTGAAGTAAATGGAACCTGTGTGTGATGCTGTCTAGGGTCTGGTTTGTCCTGTACTACTGAAAATAAAAAAAAATCTTAATAATGATTATTTATTAACTAGAATGCACTCTTTGTTGGAAATACTTTGTTTGACTACTCTAAGGGGGCCGTTGGCACCAAAATCAAAGGTTTATGTGATCATGATGTCGTTTTGTTAGACAGAGAAAATAAAAGGTGATATGTAGTAACGCTGGGGCCATCAGCTGTGTGGTTTTCAGTAAAATACATTGCATGGATGTTACAATATCTCCCCCTATAATAATAATGAAAATTTAACTCCCATCAGCCAACAAACAAGTTAACATCGATTTAAACATGTTTCTTCCTGTTCTGAAGGTGTTTGACCTCTTCAGTGTAAAAACGCTGTGTACAGAGATGTGTGTCACTGTCTATTACCTGAATGTCTCTGGACTGCGGTCTGACTGTCACTCTAATAAAAAAGACAACATGTTTTGGATGGCCTGTTTCTGTCCCAGATTTTAATGTGTGAAGTTTTTTTTTTTTTTTTTTTTAAATCAATTTTAGCTATAACCTTTATCTTTATAATAATGTTGTTTGTGGCTGCACCAGGCAGCTTTTTTAGTGAAAAAGCAAGATAAACCCACTGTACATTACCTCCTCAGCATCAAACAGCAGAAACACGCAGTCAGAGACTAGCTGGTGAACATAGTGCAAAATTTAGCAGATAAAGAGCCGGATCCAGTTAGCAAGGACCAAAAAGAGAGCCAAATAAGATTGATTACTGGACTTACATTCATCAAGTAGCCATAAAAATAACTCCAGATAATAATAATGTTGCCCAGTAAGTGCTGACTCTATAAATAAGCAACTGTTTGCCAACAAGTTCGCCACATCAACTTTGGTTTGGTTAGAGGTGCAACAACAATTATTTTCATCGTTGATTAATTACTGATTAATCTACTATTTTCAAGGTTAAATCAATTTATTTTTGGTTTATAAAATGTCAGAAAATGTTGGATATTTCCATCAGTGTTTTTCAAAGCACAAAACAACTTCTGAAAATGTACAGTTTTGTCCAAGAGCAGACATTCAGTTTCCTATCATACAGTAAAGAAACCAGAAAATAAGTCACATTTAAGAAACTGGAATCAGACAATTTACTTTTTTTCCCCCTTAAAATCGCTGTAGCTTAAAGCTTGTTTACACTTGTCTGAAGTGGCCAAAAAGATCTGTTATTGCAGGTTTAAATTAGATAAAATGTTCGACAACTAGACTTTAAAAAATAATGCTTTATAGTAATTGGTGGACATCCATAATCCAAGTAATTAGCCAAGGTTTAGCAACATATTACTACTTTTGGATTATTTCTCAATATTTAAGAGTACAGTATAGATCAGAAAAACTGAAAATTCAGCATAATTATTAAAAGGTTTGAATCCAAAATGTAGAACAATGGCCTCCTGGGTACCAGTACAGTATGTTTTAGCTAAAATAACAAGACTTTTCTCTTTCTCTTATCCTGAATACATTTTAATAGACATAGCTAATACACCTATCATGAAGCAGATTATAAGGATGCACAGTCTGTGTTGTCATATATTGTGCAGAAATTACAGGATGCTTGAAACACCCGACCACCTTTAAATGTGTTAGTCCATTACCACAGATCTCTCCCCCGACTCACTCAAACACACACACACACGTCACTTTAGAGGACATTACATGGACTTGTATTAACTTTGTGGAGATTCACCCTAACCTCAAACGCTGACCCAAAAATCTCCTTTTTCCTCAATCGGACAAGCCGCCCCGATTAACCGGTCTTTGGCCTGAAATGTGTCCCCGTACGAAGCCTAGATCAGACCACACACACGGACTCGACTGTAACAAAGATACAGAAACATACAGTGCTGCTGACAGACACAGCTTTATTGAAGCCAGACAGAAGAAAGAATAAGCTGTTCTGTGCGTACAAACTCTTTCATTCAGACACACAAGACAGACGCACACCCAGACAGCTAAGAGAGTCCTGAGAGAGAAGATGAACAGATTGTGTGTTGGATGTTACCAACTAACAAAACAAAGTAAACGTGTCCATTGTGTCAGAGCTGGAATTCAAACGGAGGCAGAGTGGCGAGTGTGTAGGGGTCGGAACGACAATGCTTTTTTGTGTTGCACGAATTTTGAAAGCACTAGGAGTTTTTTTTTCACGAAAACTCATAAAGAAATGCTAAATCTAATAAAACCGGGAGACTATAAAATGATCTCACTGATCCTTAAAAAGCAGATTATATTATTTGAACGTGACTGTGGAAAAAAAGGAAGGACACTCTTTCATAGCTTACAATCAGTTTGAAAGTGCAACACCACGGCTCTGATTAACCAATCCGTCAATCAGCCAATAAACCAAATCTAATGATGAGTAAAGTGAAAATGGAAAATACATTAAAACCATTCAAACTTTGAACCAATATTTGTTCTAATTCCTGAAGCAGCTTACTTCCTGTCACCAATCCTTTTACAGTACATGATGCCTCAGCATGAAGCAACGGACAATTAAAATTAGTTACACTTAAATAAATATGGTGCTAAATACTTGAACCGAACATGTTTGTGTTTATTTTGTTATTTAACCAAGCAGCCCCGCTGGGGAAATTATACATACTTCATCAACTTTGATGTTAACAAAATACATTTTTTCATCTTCTCTTAAAGTGAAAATGCAAACAAGGTAAAAAATGTAAATTAATACAATTTTTGTATTAAGGAGCAATGCATTTGAGCAAAGCCTTTGCTTGTGGCTCCTTATTCATTAAATAAACTGAGTAGTTGGACGTTGCCAGTGCCAGAGCCAGCTGGAGACGTCCTCAAAGGATGTAAGTGGAAACAGAGTTGAGATGGGGCAATCATGCGTGTCTAAAGTGTGACACCTTTCACACAAACCTATCGACAGAATCCCCATAAAAAGAAAAAAACCCCACCATAAACCATCTTAAATTCCAAGATGAAATATAAGCCCCAACCTCTACTGGGAAGTGATCACGCAGGAAACAGGCCGCTGCTTTCCACACTGGCTGCCGCAGGGGAAACTGAAAAATTTCCCCACAATGGCAATCGGAGCAGAGGAAAAAACAAACCAGGGGTTAGCTGATGATGCGGCTAATTGACTGCAAGGAAGGGAACTCTTCGTTGTCCCTGATGTGCAGGGTCTTGTGGGAGTTGAAGTCTTTAGGCGCAACTACCTGTCTGCAAGTGGGGCACACCCTGCAGTCCAGCTCAGCTGCTGCTGCGTTCGCCACCGTGGTCGGCACCTGCCAGGCGTTCTTCTTGTTCTTGTTTTTCTTTCCTCCTCCTGCGCCTGACTGTTTCTCCAGTGCTTTGCAGTCTCCGTGGGCAGTGAGGAGCTCCTGCTGCTTGCCAGTGTCTGGCAAGAGGACCAGCAGCTCGTGGAAGATGCAGTTAAAGTCATCCCCCGAGCAAGTCCTTACAGCTGCGGTGGTACTGGGCTGCTGATATCACACTCTGGGAACAAGGAAAGACGATCAGGAGATCAATGAGCAGAATGATGAAGGAAGCCTATCAACACATACCCATTTATTTGCGGCTTTATACTATTATATGCCAATATATCTGCTTTGTTCTCCAAATTTAATAACTAAATGAGTATTGGCAGTAGGGCTGAGCGATTAATTGAATTTGCGATTTAATCGCGATTTAATAAAACGCAATTTTCTAATCGCAAAGGCGGCGATTATACTCTGGTCACACGACACCCAAGCAGAAAGCAGTCTGACGAAGTTAATGCTTCGTCTGCACGTTACGCTGTAACTTCCCTTCTTGTTGTAAAATGCCCTTTAGCTTAACAGAAGCTCAGCTACATAAACTTTAATGTCACATGGAATGAAAGTAGCAGCGCCGCCACCGCGGGTAACTTGGTGGTGGGTGAATTCGTCGGGCCATCCGCGGCTTTGATGGACGGAAAAATGTACAACAGAAAGAGGCGTGTAGTGGCGATCGGCGCCTGCGTCACACACACAGCCACCAGTCAGCTCAGGAAATATCTGTAAATTGCCGTGTTAAACTAAACGCATAAGTCCGATAGAGGCCCAGTGTGTCCCGAGTTACAGCCTGGTTAAAGCCGGTGCTCCTCACCCGCGTCGCAGGCTGTGGGGGGAGGAGGGGGGCTCCGGTGTTGTCGGAGAATTACTAAGCTTGTCTATTAAACACGAGAGGCGTCACTCTGTTCTATTTTAGTTAGCCAACTTTTAAATTGAACCTCAAACTGAGTATTTTTAGTTTGCTTACGGGGACACAGAAAGATGGACTCCAGGAGATCTGAACTGAGATCAGGACTCATTAATTGGTGGTTGAACTGTGGATTTTGTATTGAGCGCGCTTACTGTATAATAACCTGTGGTGAAAAGGTAGGCCTGATAATATTATATCATTATATCATATTATTTAATCAAATCAAATAGACTCAAATTGTCTTTCTCATATTATTATAATTTGATATATCTTATTGCTCATAATAATAATTCTACCTAATTCATCATAACACAGGCCTGAGCCACAAGACAGAACAGTGTAGGTTTAATCTGTCTAATATCATACTATACGCTGATTTACTGCTTGTCCGTTTTGAATATTACAGAAGTTAAAGAGCTTAAAAATAATCGCACATTAAATCGAAATCGCAATATTGGTTAAAAAAATCGCAATTAGATTATTTTCCAAAATCGTTCAGCCCTAATTGGCAGGTTGATCCAACACATTCATGTAATAATAATTAATTTGCTGTTCTTTTAACTATTAATGTACAGTTAAAAAGTACACAATTCAAGTAATAACATTTGTGATTAATGATGGGAATGTGTGGTGCGTACCTGTCTGAACTGTGCAGAGTAGTTTTTGAACTCGTTGAACTTTGACTCATCGTTGTGGAGGTACTTTCTAATGGACTGGATCAGCTCCAGGTTCCTCTGATGGAAGTCCTCTGGCACCAGGTAACCACTGCTGGACAACTTGGGGGGCCTAGAAAATAAAATAAAATGCATTCATCCACTTGGTAGGAGGCAACAATGGCATCAACAAATTCTTGTTGACATGGACACATCAAAAGGAAATCGCGCGCTAAAAGGGAGATTGTCTCACAGGTTGAGGGCAGGAGGAGCAGGCTCCAACACATTGCTGTTGAGAGGGATGCCAGTGAATCCTGGGGGAGGTTTAGTGGCTGAGATTCCCAGCCCAGGTGGAGGGGGAGGCAGAGCAGAGGATGGGGCAGGAGCTGAGGCCTTCAACGGGAAGGGGGTCTTGAAGCCTGAGAGATAAAACACAGTATGAGCAACTACTTGTACCACAACAGGATCACCCAAACAACTGACCTCCCAGCAGTTAACATGAAAGGCATCAGGTATGATCATGTGATATTGCAAAGTTAATACAGAAACATAAAGTTGGGCCACAGGAAACCTTGGAGTACAGCACAGCTGACAGCAAGAGCCAGACAAGCTGTAAATTCACCAAACACTTCTCCAGACACAGACCTCTTTAAGACTTAATACGGATGAAACAATAACTTTAAAAACACAGACGAGAAGTGAAATTAGCTATCTAGAGTCCAACTTCCTATTTTAAATTCTCATTGACTTTGTATTTTGAGAGATAAGTTGGAGCATTTCCAATTCACTTCCAGAAAGTCTGTCTGACTCGTCTTATTGTTTTGGAGACCTGTCAGCCATTAAAGCAGCTGCACAATCAGCTTTTAAGTCAAACTCAGTAAAGTCATTGTAAATTATGTTGTCAAGACCGACCACAACATAAACTTAATGTTACTCTGAGATGAGCAGCACACAACAGCCCGAACATTTGATCATTGTATACAGTAACGTATACAGTAACAATACAACATAAGGGGAGAAAAGACGCTAAATGAATATCGTGGATATTATCATGGAGTGCTATACCTGGTGGTGGGTTCTTGGTCATGAGAGCAGGGAAGTCTTCCTCCTGTTGAAGAGTAGGGTCTGTGTTGGGAGGAGGGGTCACCGCGACTGCCTCACAAACAGGTGGGGATTTCTCAGGGTGGCCATTAGCCAATCCACTCGTCAGTGTCGCCGTCACAGGATCCGAAAGGGGTTTGTTCCAAGTTTTCTCAGGGACGTTCTCCTTCTGCGCAGCTGTTTCCACTGAGATTTCACTTACAGACTGCGTCAACCCTGACGCTGAAGACACAGATGTAGAAGGAGCAGCCGGGTTCTTCTGCTGTTTTTTCTTCTTGCTGGCTTTAGAGGTAGGAGGGTCAGTGCTGGGGGTTGGGTTAGGTGGTTTGGAAGTCACAGTGGAGGGTTTGCTGTTGCCTCCTTTAACGGTGAGCAGAGAAGAGATATCCAACATGGTGGGCACTGAGCGGAACTCCTGCTGCGTCAGTCCTCTGATATCTTCATCAGAAGAAGGAGGGGACCGGGTAGATGCTGCTTTCCCATTCTCCCCGACTTTCTTTTTCTTCCGTGAGGACGAGGAGGTTGAGGAGCAGAGGAGCTGAGGGCCGGAGGAGGCAGATGACAGAGGAGGGGTAGGTCTGGATGAAGGAGGGGGATGAATGGTGGGTTTAGCTACTGCAGTATGGTTGGACCACGCAGATTTGGTGCCGGATGCAGTTTTGAGGGGCCGGATTTTGGACACGAGAGCGGGGAAGTCCTCCTCTTGAAAAGAGGAAGTCTTCTTGGGTTGTGCAGAGTAAGCAGGGGTCATAGGGGATGTAAGAGCAACAGCTGAGAGGCTAGGGAAGTCGTCTTCCTTCAAAGCCGCATGGGCCGCTGTTACCGGCACAGGAGCTGGCTTTGCACTGGAGACACACAACAACAACAGAAATTTAACATTTCAGCACACCATGGTGTATGATGAGGATTTCAGTTTGTACTGTGTGTAAAACATTACATGGATGGGGCAGCTGTGGCTCCCAAAGCTGGGAAGTCATCTTCTTCTGGATTAGTGCTCTTCATCGTTCTCACTATGAAGGAAGTGAAAGCAAACACGTTAGCATAGTGAGTTAGTTCCTGCTTCTGCCGTACTTGTATCAGCGCTTACAGCTAAATTACAGGCATCCCATAATAAAACAAGACTTTTTTGGGGACAGCTATGAAACTAAACCGAATGGTAAACACACACAAAACGTTTCCCTGAAAATGCATTAACTTGTACGTATTTTTTTTTCACCTGGAGGTTTGCTTGTTGGTTTGATGTTTCCGGTCCTGTGTCTGGGCTCCTCTGGTTCTGTTCTCTCTGGCCTCTCCTCTCTGCAGTGTTTGGGAGCGCTCCTCTCCTGCACCGCCGCTCTCTCCTCCTGTCGATGCATGGCCAGGGATGCCCTCCTAGCAGCTGCCACCTCCCTGTCCTCCTCCTCTCTGCACAGACAAGCGCAGGTTCACAAACGCTCAAAAGCAACACAAAACCGAGCACGTGACAAAAATGCGAATAAACAATGAGCAGTAGTTGCCTGGCAGTCCAGTTATGCGGCTTTTAACATCTACATCTTTTTCCCCTCAAAGTGTCTGTATGCTGTTGGTGCACAGATACAATTACTTCTCTCTCATGCAACATGCTGATGCTTACTTGTGGTACACACTCATAACAGACTCACCGGGAGTACCTCCAGCTCTTCTGCCCCCCTTGAGGCCTTCCTCCCCTTCCTCCCCGACTGTGACGCATCTCCTCATAGTCCTCACCTGTCACCATACCTAAAGGAGACACCCCGCACATTCACTGCCTTGTTGACTTAAGTACACTTAATTAGAACAATAACTCTCCAAATAAAGAGGACGTCAGACTCTCACACCCATGCACAAACGCAAAACAATAACATTCTCACCGACCTTCATTTCTCCTCTGTTGTCTTGGGGCGTAGTTAAACTGCAGGTCGATGTGGCGGTTCTGTCGGGCCTCTGCTCGGTTCTTGCTGTGTTCTGCAGCTTTGTGGGCTTTGTAGTCGATCTCAGTGCGGAATGCATGGGTGAACTGTTCTGTGGCACAGCGGCCCTCCTCACACAGATAGTGACTCTGTCGGAAGTGCTCGCTCAGGTACGGGTAATCACTGTTGACAGCACAGTTAAAAATAAAATTTAAACCGCTGGCTTGAACTAAAGTCAGAGATGCCACACACCCTTCGAAAGGCTGATTAATCACCAAGTGATGTTTCTCTGTGTGTGAAACAGATATACATACCTGTAATATTCCTGGGAACCGTCTGCATCACAGAAATGGCAGAAGTAGTGGTCCCTACGCAAGTGTTTCAGCAGCTCATCGTTATCAAGGTAACGGTCATCACAGAACTTGCAGAGCGGGTGTCCCCTGTGACTCGTATCATCTGGGTCTCCGTGTACTCTGTGACGTGCCAGTTCCTTGCGGGTGTACCACTTGAGCTCATGGGAGAAGATCTGGAGGGAGAGGTAAAGTTTAGTCTGAGAGCACTGTGATCTTTATCTTCAGTAATCTTTTGGGGGGCGCTTTCCACATGGCTTACTGAAGAGTACATAATGTTCACAGTTTTTTAATATATTTAAAGACAGTCATCTAGATATAACACATTTACAAAGTGTTCCAAAGAGTATTTTCTACTTTATTTACAAGCCAGCGCTCCAGCGAATGGAGGACCTGGAGAGTCTTGCAGTTTAAAGGGGCAAGAATCAATCTGTCTATAAATAAATACAGATCGTAGATCACATTGTAAAGAGAATTATAAATAGGTACAAAATAACTTGTGCTGGGAACAATTAGATCAATATTTACTGATATTTCTGCAATATCAGTATTAAAATAACACTTCCTTTCCCGGAGTTGTTGTGAACCTGAGGCCAAACACTTACTGTTGTTTTATAATAAGCTTGACAATGTTTGGTTTCATCATACAGTGTAAGAACTCTCGTGGTGCAGTCAAGTAATGCTTTGGTGCCCTCGGGTGGTACAAAAAGTAAACTGCACATCGTGACCGTAACTATTAAAATTCCACACATGGCCTGACAGTAAGCTTTTTCAGCCACTTGGCCAAGATATTTCACTTTCCCAAACTTACTTGTCCGAAAATGTACACCTATTAAAAAATAAATAAAATCCACAGGGAATTGAACAATTATTATAATTTATTAATGTACAAAATATACAGTTAACAGGTAACGTTAACAATTACATAGCTCGGACAGTTCTTACTTAAACATCGCTCCTACAAAATAAGTCACACAAACCAGCAAGGCCCATGCATCAATACACACACAAAGCCACCAGACTCTATTGACAGAAACAGTTCTTTTACCCCACTGGTCATTGTAAAACACACTTCACTCCAACTTGACAGACACAAAATCAAATTCACCAAAACCATCTTGGTTAGTCTTTCCACTGTTCCAACAATCACTAACTCTGGTTTGGTGGATATAAACCTGAGTTAGATGTGAAAATATTCTGGCTCTACACGCGGTTTCCGCACTGCCCCTCTCTCTGCTGTTTTGGTCCTTTTAGTGTTACTGGATTTGATGAACAAGTCATTTTTCATTTAGGTGCACTGCCACAAAATTTATCACATATTTTTCACAGCATTGTAAACAGAAAACACCTACAAGCAAATGTTTGTCTTTATTTGAATCACTGCACACTTGAGTTACCAGTGGCATAGCGTGAGTTTTGTTTTTGGTTCAGGATGAGGAGCCTATAGAAAGCAATTTCAAACACACACACACACAACACACACACCTTAGCTCTCACGGACAGAGCCAATCTGAGGCAAATAATTTGTTTACCCCCCATGCCATGCCCTGCAAAGTAGCCCTAAGTGCCAATGATACCGTATTTTGAATCTACTTTACTCTCTTAATTTCTTATATCCTATTCTTTCTGTCTTTTGTATATCTGTTCTCTAAAGAAATTTTTTTTTTTTTACACATTGTGGTGACACAGATTGCAAGAACTGCCAGTTTTACTAGTGGCCAAACAAGCAGCTATAAAACAATGGATACTTTCAGCATCATACTTGAGCATCACATCCCCTGCGAATTGACTCATTTGACTATGAGTATTTGATTGATTCAGTCAATAACATTTGGAAAGTCTAGAGAGTTGCAAAATTATTTTTTTACTCCCATTCAAGTTAGCAGAGAGCTAAACCAGTGATTAGCCGGCTCACCGGCAGAAGTCAACACAGTGGAATTTAGAAACCCCACCGCCATCTAGCGGTGTAATTGCAAAGTGACAAAAACAAAAGCATGAAGTATGAATGCAAGCCCTGAATGAGCAAATGACAAGAATCTCAACAAAAAAACTGTCTGTGTTGTGACGAGTTTTGTCTGCCTGCCTGCTAAGATTTGCATGCACTGCAAACAAAAACTACCAGACACTGGGATGACTTCTACGGTAAAGTATTGTTTAAAAACAATATAATATTCTTTGTGGGGCTCATCAGTGATGATAAATGATTCAATGTCTATATTTTATAAATGTTTAGAGTCAGAAGCAGCATTTCCTTGTAACAACTGGTCTGAAATTTGTGAGGTTTCCTTTATTAATCTCTCAATATTTTTGAGGGCAAATGATCTGGTGTTCTTTATTAATGTGTTTAAGCATTTCAGACAGTTAAACTAAGCTGTTCTACAAAACTAAAATGAGTTCTCTAAACGCGGAAGAATGATTTCACTCTGTCAAAGTCGATCAAATAAAGTGAGCTGATAACACCAAGTGTTACTGAGTGTTGAGGGGTAGGCTAAATGCAACAACATTAATAACTGTTTTCAACAAACGCTACCGCTTTTTAAAAAAAAACATTATTTTGTAAAAGAAGAAATTCAGAACAGGATTAGAACTACATATTTTAAGTGTAATTTAATGTGAGTATACCTTGAGATGCTTTGTGCAGAGCTTGCAACAGAAGAGCTCGTGCTGCTTTCTCATGTGGTAATCCAGCTCCTCAAACTTGGAGAAGACCTTAGGTTCTGAACAGCGGAGACACTCTGGCGACAGCAGATGCCTGACAAAACAGACAGACACACACACACCGGAAGAAAGTTCAATCAGAGTCGAGTTAGAGCAAACACATAATCAGAAACAGTCAGCATTAAAACCAAAGCAAATGTTCCTGGTAACAGAGAAATTACTCATGGTAATAAAGGAAAATCGATGCAAGAAAAAGAGCAGCGAGACCACAATTTTATTAATCATTATATCAGTTAGGTTCACTAGAAAGTTAAGACAATAGCTCTTTTTCTACTACTTATAGCTCTTCTTTCTACTTATGGTTGACAGACTCAAATCCCTGCATCTTTGCCTGGCTGTGATATATTTGCACATAAAACACACTCACTTGTGGGCATGCACATACTTCATGGTGAACATTAAGCTTTTAAAAGTGGGAGACAGATGCAGAAGGAGTAAAAGCAAGAACACAGCAGGGTGCTATTTACCCGCCTACTTTTAGTCACGCTATTTCTGTGTGGTTCTATAAATCTTTCCACCATGATGGACTTCATCAGGCTTCTGCACACTGAGACTACTAGAGGTGCTTTTCCAACCATACATGTGTGAGGCATTAGTAAATAAGTTGCATGTACATACTGCCAGTTAGAAATTTACTCATGTAGATCTTACTCCTTACCTTCAAAAGGAGAAAACTCTGGATTTAATTATTTTGGACACATAGATGCATTGCTCCTGAGTAATAATCTTTCTTTTCATATGTCTACACACTGTCACTGCAATAGTCTGAAATTTCGCCATGGACACACGTCAAAACCGAGAAAACTGAGTTTCTCCTAATCCCTTGCCCCGATTATGACTACTCTATCAAGGTAGCACAAAATAAAAAGACACAGCCAAAGCTCACCAGCATTTAATTGGTGGTTGAGTCTCCAATGAATGTAGTTTGATTAAATATTGTTAAGTTGTTAAAATTATTAACAACACACTGATATATAATGGGGAGTGGAGCAGAGCAGTACCTGTACTGGGCATAGATCCTGTCGTCACTGAAATAGATATCATGCTTCTTCTCACAGGAGAACTGCTGGTAGGGCAGACACGAGAAGGCCTCCAGTTTTTTCACAAACACCACCTGAGAACAACATGATGTAAGAACTAATGAAGATCTCATGGCACACACTCTTTGGAGAAAGCGGAGGGATAATAAGACTGTACTGCACTGTTGAAAACATTAAATACAAGATTTATAGTGGGGCTGAACAATTAATCAAACGATTGTCGAAAGAGCAATATGGCCCAAGTGCAATATCCAAATTGCAGGAGCTGAACTTTTTTAATAAAAAGGTAAAATGTGTCACCACACATTATAAATGAAGAATAGTAGTGCTACACATCACATCATTTTTACATTATTTTAGTGAATGAAATGAAATACAAAATCTTTCAAAACAACATTTTTTTGCATATCGTTCAGCCCTAATTTATATTCTGAGACAGGGTGTGATTTCATAAAGAGTTAAGAGGTAAAAGTGTCCATTTTTAGAATGGTGCTCATGTATCACTACTCTCACAAAGATCTTATGTAATGTGACAGCTATCCTATGGAAATAAGGGAATGCTGTCACCTTTTAAAACCAAGCCAGTACAGTAGTACTTAAAAGTAGTCAGTTCATAACATTTTGACAACACCCAGCTTTAACAGCAGCTGACAATCAACGTTTCTCATTTCACCATGTCTAAAAGCGACAGCTAGTAAAACGTAGTAGGTAGTGAGGCCCTTATTGGTGTCACCCTGTTCAGCTGAGTTGACAAGTTGTCTCAACTCCATTTAGCTTGTTAGCTAACTTACGTGTATCTGAGAAGATCTACTTCCAGAAGGAAAGGGTGACTAGCATTTAAATACACAGCAACACACCACCACCGCCGGACCATTTAACGTGCTCACGTTGGTTAGTTTGAGATGTGACAGCTGCCATGCTTAACTAAATGCATTAGCAGCCAACTGAATCACAAAGTCCTCATCACATAAAGTAAACGGGATAAGGCCATTTGGGACTAGAACACTGTCAATCGCTGAGGCAAACCTGTTAGCTAACTCTACCTGTGACAAGGTAGAGCTAACTAGCTAGCTTACGTTGCTACACTTGCTAATGTTAGCGTTAGCTACCTGAGCTAAGCTAATGACAGCGAGAGAGACAAAGTCGCTTGAGCAGTTTGTAGACACAGTTTGTTGCTATGTCGTATTTACCAGCAATACCTCTAATTTATTATGAATACAGCTAAGGGTTTATAATCCAAATTCTGCGGATTTTCCTACAATAAAAACTACCATAGCGATGCGGCCTAGCTAGTACTACCAGGCGGCATCCCCGAGCCCCAGTAGCGGAAGAATGCGCACCTTGTCGAGCTCCTCCCGGCAGACGGCGCAGTACTTCTGCTCGCACAGCACCCTCATTTTGGTGGAGCAGCGGTAACAAACAGGGTGGTCGCATTTCCCTAAGGCGAAGATTTCGACTTCTTGACAGCACAGGACGCAGTGCTTCTCTGTTTCTTTCGTGGTTTTTGAATCCATGGTGGTGAAAAGGCACAAATTAACTTTAATAGAATTTCTTATTGGGGAAGAGCCTCAGCCACTGAAGTGCTTACGTAATTATGAGAGTCTGCGCTACTGCAGCGTCGCGCAACTGTCGTACCTCCGATTTGTATAGCAGGAGGATGGGCGAGTTCCCCTCCGGTGAGATGCTGCTTATCCCTATCCCACGCACGTCCGTTTGCGCAGACTGTTCCACGTGTGTCCCATGGTGAGTGCCGGACACCGGTCTGAACCTATGGGCTGCTGCGCTGATAACAGGGAAATATTGACTAATAATGAAATATTAACCTATGTGCCCCAATGTCCGGGGAAGTACATTTACATTGATACATTTCTAGATGATTATGATTTGAGTTCCAATTGTTACGATTAGGAGACAACATTTAATTCACAGTAAAAAGTATCTTATTCATTTTAGTTTAGATTTCCATCTTCCTCATCTGAGCCGAAAACCAGACAGGTGTAAAGACATTATAGATGTCAGAAAGACAGAAGAGGAGTCAGACACCCTGTGACAAGAAGTCTTGAACAGCTTCGTGGCCCCTAAAATGCAATGGTGTTTTTCTCAAACCATTTTAAGTTGTCATCATTGTCATGTTAATAACCAGATTTAATAAGTTTCTATGTCAGATAATTTCATATCTTCCCAAGTCATTGCTTCTTTTCAAATGTGTGAAACAGGGGGTGCTGTTTCACTCATTTGAAAAAGGGCAATGAAGGAAAACAAAACTCAACAGGTAAACAGAGAATAGATGTGGTCTAGCGAGGTGGGCAGCCTTGATTCAGTTTTATTTCTGTTCTAATGAAACTTACTTTAAGTCTTTCTATAATGACTTTCTTGTTTCTGTTCCTGATGATGTCATGTTGGTGGGAGGAGCCAGTCGCTGTGCTGTTACACTGAAGATTAAAGTCTAGACACTAGTAAATAACTAAAAGGAACCCTAGAGTCAGCAGTTGTGGTTTCCACAGGACCACCAAATGATTCCTCGTACAGAGCTGTGAAGTGGATCGGTTCTGACTGTGTTCATTCTGAATCTGCACTGAGGGATTGTGTATCATTAGATTTGTCTTTCTACAACCTGTAGATCACCTGTTATGAAAGCAAGACATAATACGTGAAAATGAAAAACTTCCATCGTATAATTTTGTCCCAGGATCGCCCATCTGATAGGATTTTGGCTTTTAGATGTTTTATTCCACAAAGTGTATGAAATCCATGACCAAAATAGTCACACATTCGGTCACTGTGCTATTTATGGATGGAATTATTGTGAAATAAATGATTCCCCTTTTTGCTGGGGACCCCCTTGAACCCCCTCAAGGATCCCTGGGTGTCCCCGGACTCCACTTTGAGAACCACTGTACTAAATGTTTGTAATGCTTTATTGGTTAGAGTATTTGCAGGATGATGTTACCATTAAAGATTCAATGGTTTTTAAGAAGGTGACAGATTTCAAGTAAGTCCCCATCATGGGGCCTGGAGCAGTGATTAATACAGTCAGTGCTTTAATGTGGTCAAGCGTCCATTAGCTGTGAAGTGTCTTGCTAGCTAGCGTTTCTTGTAGTGGTTGCTCAGACCCATGACTCTGAAGGTGCAGCTGGCAATCTTCTCATAGAGAAGGAACATGAGGGCAGCAGTCAGCACCGTCTGCAGCAGCTTGGCCTCCAGGCCTTTAAACAGACCCAACATGCCATACTTCCTGTAGAAGGAAACCAGGAGCAAAACATAATCAGTATGTTAATTAGAGTAGAAGTCTTGTTCACATCATTCATGCAGATAGTATTTCATGCGCTGCCTTTCTGCACACAGAAGCTAAAGAGTTGCATAATTTTTTTAATAAGGGATTTAAGAAAAGTTGTGGCCATCACCAATTTTATAGTTAGGTACAAACAAAACCTATGAGTGATCCTGAAACTTGCAGAAATTAACAAAAATAAAATATACTGTATAACAATATGCTAAATTAATATTCTCTTTGCCGTATCATCATCACTGCTTGTGAATTTACTGAGTTGTTTTTTTGACTTTATTGGCATATTTCTTCACAGCAGTTCATACTTTTTAGTTAGATGGTAGCAAAATTTACCCTCACTCTGACAGCTACCTTGGCGTGTAACATCACCTGCTGTAGGCTATTATATTCTCTTGTTTAATGACCACCTATCGTATTAGTCATGGACTGTTTCACTTTTATAAGGCATTTTTTCCCCTCCAACTTTATGTCATACCATTAATCTCACTTTATTTCTGTCATGGTACAGAGCTGCATTGATGACACGTCACTGACAGCTGTACTATTCATATTTTCTAACCATTTCAGGTCCTCTAAAATGACTACCCACTCTGCTAAACCGCTTTTCTTTTTATCTAATGATTTCTATTAGCAGGACTTGACGGTTGCCTTATATGGCAATTTTATGGCCACTGAATATGCCACTGATCAAATCTCATGAATGTGCAGGTACTCATGAACAGGTAGTATCTGATAAATTGAAAGCAGCAATTTGGAAAACTTGTAACAACACAGAAACACAGTATTTACATACGCCAAGTTGTATTAAGGCCATAAGAGCAAGATGAAGGCCAGATGATGGAGACGTGTTTTCTACTTGTAGTTTTTAATCGCAACTGATTTGAGAGGCCAAACTGTGATATACCAGCTATTGATGATAAATGAATGTTAATCTGTACTTTACTGGCCAGATTGCATCAAAGCAAGCCAATTCTAATCCAGATCCGACAAAACCAGATGTGGGGCGACAGTCTGAACACAGTTGTAACAAATTCCTTGTAAATCAACTGCTACAAGTGCTCTGAGTTAAATGTATTCTTCATCATTACATTATGCACCGTGTCTACACAGAGGAACTTCTAGCTATGAAATTAGACAAAATTAAAATTGCAACCTTTTGACCTACCATTTGAAAATGTGTGTGTGTGCACTCACCTCACTCTATTGACCAAAAGATACTTGATAGTCCTTAGACTGGAAAGTAGTTTTGACCTGTCCGTTGACTCATTGAACTGACCAAACTGTAGGGATTTTAACACAAAAAACAAACACATGGTCTTAAAGTTCCAATGTGAAGTATTTGTATGTGCGTCTTTTCGATTATACTGGCATTGTCTTTTGTTTGTCTCTCCCTTTGCATGTGTGCACAAACAGAATTAGACATCACTTGGACACAAAACTTACCCTAAGAATGGACTGTATTGTCTGCAGTGGGTATGTAACAGTGGTGGCAACAGCTTTGGCAACCGCTCCGATGATGAAGACCTCAACAGATGACAGCTTGGAGGGGAAAGAAGAAAACGTTTCATATTATTATTAGTAACAGGGTCAGCCTAAAGGTCTGAGGAGTATGCTTGTCTAGAGGCTTTACAGGGTTCAAACGTCCACCTTTACCGTGAGCATCAGATGAACCTTGACTAATACAATTGCTCCAGTAGACCACGAAAATGTCAAAATGCACGTGGTCTATGTCACCTCTGCTTAAGCCACACAAAAATCATGTGAACTATAATGTGAATTATCGAGTCCCTGCATACTGAGTGTCCACTCATCCAGATGATGGGGTGACCTGAAGTTACTTCCCTCCTTTACTTTTCCATTGGCTAACTACAAGCACATATATTTTGTCATTTGTCTTATAACCATGATGTAAATGTTAATGCTACTGTTTTGTTATTCAGTATAAGTCAACAAGTTCACAGTGTTTTCTATGCCTATAGAAACAATTGAGGCATGTTTAAAAATGTTATTTTAGGTGTGGTAATCTGGGCACTTCTCCTCAGTGAGCGCTGTCGCTGTAATGGCAGAAAATTGTTTCTCCTTATGTCTAATCTGTTGTGCATGTACTTCTATTTTTACTATTATTACTACTATTACTGTTATATATTATATAATATATATATTGTTTTATCCTTAACCTTTTCTTATTATCATACTCATTATACGGAGTCTGTCCACATATGTTTATATGGGTTTAGGTCAGAGCTGTGAGATTGTTTTATTGTTTTCTTCTCTTGCCGTTCCTCTTCTCTCCTTGGATGTTCAGGATCTCTGTTCCCCAAACCACAGAAACCTGAACTGTTTAAATGAATATGCTCAATCCCTCGCCAGCAATATACAGTTTCCACAACAGTCAAAGTGCACAGGACATTGTAATTTTGATCATTCTAACTCAAGTTGAACATATTTGGGTCTTTATATATAGTCGATATTTTATGTTTTGACTTCCAGTGATGTTCAAATGTGCTGTTATATGTTGTCCCAATTGATTGTTTGATAAATGTAAATTATTTATTGAACATCAGCTAAAATTTCAACATCGCTTTTAAATAAAAACATATTTTCAACTTTGCTCTTCCTATATCATCCTTCTCCCTTCATCTGTGCTTTCTTACCCAGCATCCCTTCTGCTAAAATACTGCTCTGATTTCAGCACTCCTTCCCTAGCCTTCAAACATTTTTACAAACTCCTAATGCCTTCCTCATCTCGCTCCATTTTTCACTCACCTCCCTGGGTACTCCTCTCCTCAGCTGCCTCTTCAGGCCTTCATAAATCATGAACTGGATGGCCGGGTTGAGCACCAGCAGCAGCGACGGGAAGGTCCCGTTCCACAGTGCACCAACGCCTTCATCGCGGATGATCTGCACGAATGCATCTGCATAAACAAAAGCCGTTTTTGAAATCAAAGAGCATACAGGTATGGCACTAAATGTTACATAAGGTTTGTGGTGTAAAAATACAGCTGCTTTAAAGAACATATAAGGATGATCAGACAATTACTGTTTACCCAGAATTCCAGAGTAGTTGGTGGGCCGTATGTCAGCATTGCGAAACTTGGAACCCTGAAGCTTCAGCCTGGTGTTGACAACCCACAGAGGAGTGGTAACCAGTACGTTTACAACACCTAGAGACAAGGAGGCATTAAAAAATGAGGTAGAACAAAGCAGTACAAAAACAGCTTTGTTCCAGCAGCCACCACTCTGATGAACAAGTAGTAGTCTTACCTTATTTATTCTACTGGGTATTTATTATTTTTAGTTGTTTTTTTTTGTTATTTTCTATCTTATTACTGGAGCCCTGAGTACTTTTATCATTTCTGTCCCGTCTGCAAAAACCAAAGCAAACACTTTTAGCATCGTCATATCTAAACACTGAGAACATTACGTAGCGGCTGAGGCTTTAATGTAGACTCCACTCTTCCACTAATCAGAAGATTGGCGGTTAGATCTCCGGCTTCCCCAGCCCGTTATCGCATGTCAAAGTGTCTCTGGCCAAGATACCAAACCCAACTTGTTCCTAGGTGTGAATGATTAGGTCAGATTAGCAGATGGCACCTTGCCTCTGTCTTTAGTGCGCGAATGTGTCATGTAGTGTAAAGTGCTTTGAGTGGTCGGAAGACAAGAAAGGCGCTATACTAGTGTAACCGGTTTCACCCCCGAGTACGTACTGCGCGGTCTTGACTCGAACCGGCGACCTCGGGGTCGGGAGGCGGACACGCTGACGAGGAGGCTAAAACCCATGGGCCCTAGCCGTCACGCCAGTCGTCTCTTAAGGTGTCGGGGAGTGAGGTTTACTCACTGCACTGCCTCGCAGGCTTCCGTGACACTAGTACAGTCCATTTACCATAGATTGTCTCTGGTAACACATGAAAAAGTCATGTTGGAAACAAAAATGGTTATAGATTATATTATAGGTCACCCTGCTCTGTCAAGAAGATGTGGACTCCAATCTGAAATTAGACTGACTTTCTTCTCCTGGTTCACTGAAACAAGGCTTTTATGATCTGGAACCTCTTACCTGCAGCGATACCAACGATTAAGTCAGTGCTGGGTGCTGACTGCTTTCCCTTCAGCCAGCTAGCCTTGAGGCTGTGGAAGCAGTAGAAGTAGACAAAGTTGGAGCAGCACAGGCTGCAGATGACTGGGAACCAACCTCTGTAGGGAGATAAGCTGCAGGGGGGGACAGTAAACCCAGGAACACATTTTAGAGCACTTCTACTGCTATACTGTAGTGGACATATCTTCTCTTTGCACCTTTATCAGTTCAGCTGTAAAATGTGAGAATTGTCTGTGGTGTGTGTTTTAGAGAGATCAGGAGTCTGAAATGTGTCTTAAAAGACTGCAATTATCAACACCACTTTAGGGTAACAACATCAAAGCCACTATGAAGAAGATTTAAGAACTTTAACTATTGCTTCAATTTGAGGTATTCAAAATGATTCAAATGACTATGAGTATAGTGTGACAGCAATGCATATACAATACTGTACATATGTAAACATATGCTCTGTTTTTACATATCGGTATATGACCTGACAAAGTTAAGACACAGAATTGAGACTACAACTAAATCAAGTCTAATGCAAAAAAACCCAAACACTTACAGTCCTTCCTCTTTGACAATTTCTGCCAGAATGGCTGGAGTTGATTTGGCCTTTCTGTTTTCATCCACTGAACACAAACAAAAGACAACGTGTTTTGAATAAACACATTACACTGATTACTGTACTTACTGCAAATAAGCCTGCATTACTACCTACTTACCTTGAAGCCTCAGTCTGGCAGTATCAAGAGGGAAGAACACTGTCATTGCAGTCACACTTCCCTAAAAACAGAAAAGAGTCATACGGAGATTTGCAATGCCTTTTGGTTCAATATGGAAGTAATATTAGACCAAACGCCATTGGAAATTTTCATAAATTAAGCGACAAGCATTAAGAAGATAGTGAATTTATTGAATGGTCATAAAAAACTTTTCTTAGTGTTGGTAGGTTTGGCAGGTGTGATAGCAGCTATTGCCGAATGAAAAGGTTGATCAGAACATTTCAAGATGCACAAATCATGATCTATTTACTGTAGCGCTATCAGGTCTAAAACATCAGGTCAAGTTACATGTCTAATGGAGTTGTGTGCGGCAATTTTACAGCGTTAATGGGCACTAACTATGTAGCCACAGCAATTACACATTCAGCTACAGATATGAAAAGGGAAAGTAAAGCTAACTTACCACTGCTCCTGAGACAGCGTGAACCAAGCTCTCATACGAGAAAACGGGGGAGCTCATTTTCAACGAGGTTATTGAAGTTTTATGCTTTCAACCTTTTGCACGAACACAATAAACCCAATGATTAATTTCTTAAAACCCCCATTTCAAAACAAAATAGATATAACCTCACTCTGCTGCTGTCTATTTTTGAAGCCTCGCTTCCTCGTAGCTGATTTACAGACGTTTTTCTGGCGAACTGGGGTATTATGGGTAATGTAGTTTCCAGTGCGGCTACACTGTGAGTTTCTCCTCTCTTTTACATGGTTGGTTTTAACTCAGTTTCTTTTAAAAAACAAAGCACATGAGCTCAACATAGCTTTAATACCTTCTTATCTTACCTTTGTTATTTATATTTGCAGGACCAACTTAAGACATTCAGGGACAACGTCCTAACAGAAATTGCATTATAGGCTCTGCTACAACTTTCTGCATTTAACCAGTAGGATTTGTATTAATGATGCTGTTCAAGCTACTGAGCACAATGGACAATAACTTTCACCCTCCACAAACCCGTTTGGATGAACAGGATCACCTTCGTCAATAATGTTTGTAGAACAAAACACATTCCTGTACATTTTTTCTTGTAACTTAAAGTACAATAGATAGTAACCATTACCCTGCACTTTCATATGCATTACACTGATTTGTGCTGTATAACTCTTCTTTCCATTCCAAAAAAAATTTGCTGAGTCCCTAAGAAAAACCTTCCCATTCATTTATAGCACTTCACAGAAAGTGAGATCCTGTCCCTGGACAAGTAGCCCATGCCGTTTATAGAGGCTATATCAGGCTGAAAAAGATCAACTATGGGCAGTCAATGACTTAAAAAAGGTTTCATCTTCACCACCACCATGGTTGTCTCAGGGTGCGGCAACAGAACATGAGGACAACCTGCATGGAAGGATTAAAACTGGACAGGTGTGCCACATGGATTCATGATTTGTGTAACGAGATCAGGGGTTCCATTACCTGAAATAGTTAACCAAGTATCTATGTGGATTATTGATAAAGCAGGAGCCATACAGTCTTATTTTGATTGTTTATTTGAGTTGTGAAATATTTGATAGCTTTCTTTGCTGTGAGTAGTTCCAGATGAGGTTGAGGAAGCACAGGGGGTGTCTGGCCATCCTGCCTGTGTGAGAAGAAACCTGAATCAGTAACAGTCAAGGTTCACAACATAGTATCAAGTGATTCTACTCTATTCCATTTAGATAACAAATTAGCTCACACAGAAAGCAGTCAATGGTTGTACTCACTTCTTCCTAGTTGTCTCCTCAGCAGGAGGCAGAGGCAAAGAGTGTGGTAGGCCCAAGCACCTGCTTAAGAGCTGCAGGAGTGAACCATGAAGCTGATGGTGGGGAGTAAAGACATCTACAATGCTGATTTATGTGATTATTTTGAGTGTATGTGTTATTGATTTATTGACAGTAACTTGTCTTTAGGTAAATACTCATTCTTTGTGCTATGTTTTTCAATGGTGTTGCGCTTTAGGTAAATATTTATTATATTCCAAATGATGGTGGTCCCACCTAAGTAGTTTTATCCACTTAATTACCTGCAGGAGGGAGTGTATATAAGGCAGGTAGTTGCGCTCAATGGAAGTTTTTTTGCTAATTGGTGTTGGTGTGTCATCCTGTCAGTATGGAAGACAATAAATGCCATGTTTGTGCTTTGCATTTTACCTGTTTCATGTCTCTCTCTGGAGAAAACTCGAAGCCACCGCCCGGCAATCGGACAATATGAATTGCATCGTTCTGTTGCTGTATACTGAGTGCAGCAACAGGTAGCAGGAGCTGTGTATAAAATGTTTCTGGTGATGTTTATTCAAGTAGAAAATGCCATCATTGCCACCACGGACCTCTTGGGGCCCTCTTTTCATCGAGCCCTTCTCACCGACTATTTTGGAGTACATGCTGCTCGAGCCAAATTAACACCTGTGCCTTACTCTATCCAATTAAAATTTACATTACTGTACTCCAAAAGATATTCATTGCCCTTGATGTCCCTCCATCCCTCTCCTGGTTGGCATCTTTTCAGTACACTTATTACATATTTGTTTTGTGTGTTCCTTGGTGGCGGGTTTTGCCACCTGCCATGTTTTTGTTTTTTGCCAGGAAATTGTTTGTACATTTCCTGACAAAAAAACAACATTTGGGCCCTTCCAGGTGCAGATACATTTAACCTACAATTTCTTGGCAACTGGCTGCAACAGTGATGATTTAATTCAACCATTTATTTAGCTTTTTTATATTATTCTTGAACAAAGATACATTTTTACATTGACAAAAACATTTACGTGAGATTCAAAGTTCTAAAACAACCAGACATAAAAAAAAACAAGGAAGGGGGTTGAATACAGTGACTATATGTCAAAATGCAAAGAAACATACAGGATATATGATCTTACATAGGATTCCATGTATGTGACAGCCATGTAGCATATGTGACAACACACTTGGACTAACCTTCATTTCCTGGACAAAATCAGATAAACTGCTCCTTTTCAGGTCTCCCTACCAGGGTTATGTCATCTGAGAATATCTGGCATAAACTTGTGACAAAAATCCAATCCAATTATATTTAATTGGGGATTTTTTGTGTCTTACTCTTATTAGGGTGGATGTGTATTAAAATAATGAATGGCATGAATCCCTCACTTACCTACATAAACTTGAGCAAGGCACTTATTTCTCAGCAACTGCAGTGGAGGTCGCTCAGCGGCTCACTGTATAGGACTGGTTATAGTGGGCAGCTAGGAACTGTTCATGAGACCAGTAATTTACATACTCACATACTTCTTTTCTAACATATGGTATGTAACTGGCTTGTGAAGGAACTCGGGTTCATGTCTGTGTATGCCCTTTTAATACAAGGCAGGTGGTCAATGAGATGGAGCGTGCATGCTTAACATGGTCTTCATAAGTAAACAGCTAAAATAAATTAAAATAAATATTTATACAAAAAAACTCCATCAGTCTCCAGCCCATTCACTCAGCCACTCCTGACACTGCCTCCTCTGCTCCTCACTCTCCTCCTGAGTCCTTTGTTCCCTGCTTCCTTTCCTCCTCTCCTCCTTCTTTCTCACCCTCTCTCTCTCCTCCTCTTTTATCTTCCGGCCCTTCTCTAACTCGTGCTCCAGGAGGGCCTCCACAGTGGCCGTTAGTGGCCTTAAGGAGCGCTGCGGGACCCACTTGGGATCTTCCGTGGGGACAAAGGGGTCTCCAGCAGAGACGAGCAGGGGCTGAGGTTCCAGGGGGATATGGAGGAGGTGAGCGTGCAGCATCATGCGGTAGGGGGCGTCGTCCGCTCCCGAGCTGTACGTGAAGTCCCCAACGATGGGGTGGCCTATCGCGCTGCAGTGCACCCTTAACTGGTGGGTTCGTCCTGGGGGGAGAAAGGTGGTGGCGAGGAGCCAGAAAAAGGAGAAAGATTTTTCACAGCTGTGCCAGAGCAAGGTATCTCAAGATCAACATAACCCATCTCTGTAATCAGAATCAGAATTAGCTTTATTGCCAGGTATGTGTACACATACAAGGAATTTAACTCTGGACAATGCTCATGATGTGCTTACTTATAAAATAAGACAATAATAATCAAACACAGGCTACAGTATATAGAACACATACAGACACACTATGAACAAAAACAGACAGATTGAGACAATAGTGCAATGAACAGAGTGCAAAGGATGCAGGAGAAAAAATATTACCATTATTGCTATGATTATGTACATGTCGGAGGTGGATGTGATGTACAGGTGCACATACACATACAAGCATACAAGTACACAGTGTGATGAGTGCAAAGAACACTGGAATATAATCCTTTTTCCCAAGTATATATCTAGCAGTACAGTGAGAATGATGCTATATTGGTGTTAGATATATATCAATCATTCAGTGAGATAATGCAGTATGCTTAATTCATCAGTGATGGATTATTTATCTTTTACAGCCATGTCAATATACTTTTATTTTGGTTAAATTGGCATGTAAATATATGATGAAGGCATTATATCTCATGGGGTGCTGTACCCAACACCAGCGACCACTAAAAATATATTGCATTGTCTGAAAAGCTGAAAAAAATATATATAAATTTCCTCTAGACAATTCCAGATAAACTTTATTTCTAAATAAGGTTAAAAAAGGAAGAAATCATTCAGTTGTCTTATATGAAAAGAAACAAATGAGTGTTTTACCAGTGAGCGGCTTCAGTAGCACCTTGGTGACAGGGTCTCCATCATACAACCCATACGCCAACACCATCAGCTCAGTTTGGCAAGGCTTGGGGTTCTCACAACCTGACCAGAGAAGAATGGTGGAAATCAGCAAGAATAAATATTACTCTGTAGTTATCTTTAAAAAATATTTCCATCACTCCTAATAATTTTACACTATGTGTTTATCAAAGACAAATTTCCATTGCCTTATGCTGACAACATAACATTTTGAATTGTGAAAAACCAGACAAGCAAACAAACAAAACGTACTGAACAAAAGTTGGGGTGTCCAGTCAGAATTTTAAACATCACAAAATACCCACACAAGCCAGGTTCATGTACCTTCTGTTCCCTCAATACACATCATGTGTGTTTTTCCCTCTGAGGAGTTCTTGCCGATGGAGAAGTCCAAAGTTCGTGTCTCTTCTTCCACCCATCCACGTACCTGGGAAAGAAGACATTTTCAATTAATTGTATTTCCTTACAGGTCTTTTTAATTACACATCAAATTATTCATTATGTAGCATACTAACAGATATATGATAATAACTCTGCTGTGTGCATGTGTGTCACTTTGTTTCACACCAGAGCGAGGTAGGCCTTGGTCACGGTGCGGTCCTTGAAGCAGCGGTAAGCCCGGCCGGCAGCAGCCTTATTGAGGGCAACACAAAGAGCCCCACTTGTGGAGAAATCTAACTGATGACAGAACCTGTTGGGGAAGGGATGATGACACTATTAATCTTTGTGAGCATGACGTGGGTGAGGTGATGTTAGTTAGCATCTAGCATCAGTGAGACTCTGACCTAAATCCATAGTAGGTGCTAGGGTCCGCCAGCTGAGGGAAGCGGTGCCGGAGCTGGGCCTGCACTGTGTGTTTCTCATACCACATCTTGCTGTCAATGCGGATGTCCCAGTGCTTGTCCACCACGATGTAGTCATCGCTCTGGTACAGCACACACAGGTTCTCCAGGCTGGCAGGCTCTGCGGTCGTCATGTACAGCTTTTAATTGACACAACTCGTACCTGCAGAGACAATGATATATCTTATTATATCTTATTATATCATATTATTAAATATTATTACATATTATTATTAACTTATTATTAAAACTGAATCAAGTAGTGGTGCAATAAGAATTCAGAGGTGTAAAAGTGTAAATACTACAATGTAATAATATTCTATGAAATTTATAAATATTATCAGCAAAGTGCACCAAGAATAAATACATTTACTCTAAGAGTAAATTCATAACTCTTTTAGATTAATCTGTAACAATGTGTCATTTATTCTAAATTAACAATATGTTTTGTTTGTTACATTTCTATATGCACAGTAAGGTCCAAACAAATGTAGAGTGGGGTTAGGGTTGGCTAGTAAGTATAACAAAGCATAAAATGGAAACACTTCAATAAAGAAGTAAAACGTATCTACTTTAGTATAGTAAACTAAAGTATATACCACAGAGCTTCAACACTGACAATGTTTAGGACTGTGAGAGGAACAGCTAGCTGGCAGGAGCACCTCTTGTGTCTGACATAGTTTTCTCGTCGTCTCTAATAAACAAGTGACTTCTGCCTTATTCTCATTGGACGCACATGTCCCGTAGTACGTAGTCCCGTACTCACCACAGCTGCTGTCCGCACAGGTTAGCATGTTTAATAAGCACCTCTGGTTAGCTAGCTACTGTAGCTACATTATAAGATAATTTAATAATATATAACATAATACTTGCGACAGTTTAACTACCACGTGTAAGTAGCCAAGACTATTGTGTGGAATATTGTTTTATCTACATACCGAAAAAAGGCGTGCTTCGATGTAGAAACCGATGTAAACAAAACCAAGTGCTGCCGTGACTGCGCAGCCGCTCCTTTTTCTTCTTCCTTTGTTATGGCGGATAAAATGACTACGTGAAAGGTGTACAGCGCCATCTACTGCACTGCAATGTGTAGCAGCTTTCAATTCAATTCAATTTTATTTATATTGCGCCAATTCATAACAAAAACTTGTCTCATTGCACTTTTCATATAGAGCAGGTATAGGACTCTCTATATTATTATTTACAGAGACCCCAAAATTCCCCTGGCCTTCATGCAATCATGGCCTCGTGTCCTAGCTGGGGTCTATTTTAAGAAGTGGGATTACAGAGTCAAGGTCTTAATAGGGCCTTTATATTTATATTTTTCTGTGATCAGTTTGTGTCTGTGACTTTCCTCTAGTTTAGTTGTTATCTACCTTTTTACCTCATTACCCCTTAAATGAAGCAATGTATACTTAAGCTAAGATCTGTGTACGAGAACTATACATTTTCTTCTTTCTTATCCTTTTAACAAACACTTGTGACCCCGCTGGCTCAGATTTATCTTGTGACCCATTAGGAGGTCCCGATACACAGGTAGATGTTTCCTCTCATAGTTCAAAGACATGCAGGTTAGGTGAAGTGGAAACTAAACTGACCTTTTAGAACAGCAGTCACGTTTTGACATTATTGTAGGAAAAATATGGTGTTACTTTAACATTGCAGTTGCAGGGCCGTAGCTCAGTGGACAGAGCAATAATTGTTATCAGTATCAACATCGTTAATATCCTACAATGACCAGCTTCAGCGTGTGCTGTTAGAAAAACCCACTGACTGTACATGTGAATGTGTTTATCTGTGGCTGGATATCACATTCAATGGAGCAGATTTCCTAAACTCTCCTGAACCGTTTACTAAAATCAATGAATAATAGTCACATTATGGAGGGTGGCAATGCTATTGAACATAAAATGTAGGAGTCCATCCTTTTGACACAGGGGATTATGTCTATTGCATTTGTTTCATCTGTTTTCTGCTCTGTCATTAGGTACTGCTCCAAGTCACTCACCCATTTTTTGTGACGTCCATAATCCCTCACCTCAACCTCACCTCGACACTTTTATCTGACAGGGGTCAGCCGCTCTGATGACATGCTAGATCCGGTATTATGAGCATGTGGTATTTCAGACGACAAAATGCTCTTGGGTTTTTCAACTTATTTCATTCATGGTTCACAGGTTCATTTGTTTGTCATTTTACAACCCAGATGTGAACAATAATATGTATGTTATAGCCTCTACGCACTGCACACACATAAATTTAAACATAAATTTACAGTATATCACATAGATGTATATACTGTATACATTCAATTTATATACATACAATTTTGAGAGACAGCAGGGATGCAGTTTTTTTTTTTACTGTGGCTTTAGTTGGCTGAAACACACACAGATCAATCCTTACCACAACTTTGTTCCCTGTAGGGAGGGACATAATCGCTTTGCAGCCACCTGACCAGCATGCGCTGCAGACACAAACACACACACACGAACTTACAGCCACCTCACTCCCCTTCCCTTGCATGTCGCTTTGGCCTGTACCCAGGGGAAGATGTCAATACTGCTCACTAAGCAAACATTTAGCTGTCTCTCATCTCTCAGGCATGCACACACCCTTGTCTTTGTACACGTAAAATGCACCACAGTGGACTGAGATGCCTTGTTCCAGGGTCACCATATTGGAAGTGAGGGTAAAGCGGCACCATATCACATCCACAGCTATGATGGTGGATAGAGAAGAATAAACAGAAGAGCAAAAGAGTCATGTAAGGGAAGCATTGTGTTCCTGTCAGGTCCACAGTGATGGGGTCAGGAGCCTCATCATACAGCAGGGTCAGCCTGGTCACCTGGACATTTGTTACAAACACCAGAGTTCCACAGTTCCTGTTCACACATGGATTTTCTCACAGATTCTCCTGTTTAAGTTTCAGCCTCCCTCAGTTTCATGGTTCAGCACTTTGACCCCTGAGAATCATTAAAGACCCTACTCCAGTACCCCATGCTTTATTCACGTCTATCTTGCCTTTACCCAGGTTGTGACCCTGGTGACCCCGGAGCGTTTTTTTAAGTACTAAAAGATGTGAAACATTTTCAACTCTGACCTTATTGAAATGTTGAATTGTGCATAGGATAACTTTATTGACAGTTTTAGAAAGGAGAAACTGAACCCTGCGCTCGCTCACATAGTTTTTCATTTCTGCAGCTATCAAAGATGTTGTCTTGCTCAAATTGTTTAAACAAAACAAAAATGAAAACTTGATTTTAGTAAGATCTAGGTTGAAAAACATCTGTGCTATTTGGAGTTGTTATGGCTACAAATGGTAGTTTTTTATTGATATGATTTCATGCCAGAATACATAAAGTTGTGTATTTGGCCTTTCTTCCTCTGAATGAACAATTCAACTGCTAATAATGTGTATTTTATTATTGCCCAGAGGCAAAAATGAGTGTAACATATTTTTCTTGTGTACCCCAGACCTGCGGTTTGCTGGAAACAGATTTGCCAGAAGGGACTTTTCTCTGCAACGTTTTAAATGTCTGTGGATCCATATTTTCATCTTGTTACAATCATTTCTCCATCACACTACGACCTCCTCATAGCTCAAAGCTAACAAATTATTAGCTTATTTGTTTGGAACGTACTGTGCTGAAACACGATGGTTGAATGAAGTGCAGTTCCAGCGAGTAATCCCTGAACAGAGCCAGGTATGAATTCGTTTTCAGCTAAGAAGATCAAGAATTATTATATAATTGGCATTTTATAACCCAATCTGCTTTCCACTGTGTGTGTGTGTGTAAATGAGACAGGTGTTACTACAGAATAGGATTCATATGTGGCATTGTGTCTCTATTGTTGAGTTTCTGGTTATTGTTGCATAACATTTCAGAGCAAATCATCTCAGAGAGCTGAATGGCAGATTAGCATCTTTACCTGGGCATGGACCATGACAAGAAAGCATCTCTCTCTCACACACACACACACACATAAAGAGATGCACGTGGCCCTACGCAGTTTCAGTGAAAATCCCAAACGTGTCAGTCAGATGACAGAGAAGACAAAGAGGAGAGAGGCTTAGCTGACAGACATTCATGATGATCCATTTCACTAACGAGGATCTGTTAGTTTTCCTTGAACCAAAACTGGATATTCTTTTGATCTCTTAATTGTAAAATCTTGACCATTGGCTGGAAACATTGCCAAATTTAAGATTACCGGCTTGAGAAGAGACTAGAGGAACAGGGTGTTTCACCTCTTTTTTTTGGGCTCGGTGAATGAAAACCCACCTGGATGTTGTATTTCTCTGGATTTAGCTGACTTCATGTAAGGTGACCTTCTCCCGCTTGGATTTATCCTTTGTGCTTGTTGGATCTTTTGAGGAGTTTAAAAGCTGGAACCAGTCCAATAAACGTGCCTACAGCACCAGCTCCAGTGTCTCAGGTCTTTTCTCAAACTAGTGTTGTCTGTTTTTCTCCACAGGTGTGAGTATACAGGCTGGAGACAGTTTTTTGAGGCACCACAAGTTGATCATTGAAAGCGTAGGTTTGACTTTACAAACTGTGGCTCTCTTGCATGCACTTCTGTGTTTTGTTTCTTTCTAAGACTTTTCTCTTTCACCTTGCCACACCATTCATGTTGTGATCCATCTGTACACCATGCCGAAGTCATTTCTGCAAGCTCGCTGCGATGAGCCTATAATGACATCTGACTGGGGCATCCCTCTGTTGCTGGCTCTGCTGCTGCTGGCGCTGCTCTATGCCTTCCTTTACCTGCCGGCTACCGCCCAGCGAGCCCTGCTGGAGCAGGCACTCAGCAGCAACAACACAACCACCGCAGTGACCACACCCGGCGGGGAGGACTGGCTCACAGATGAATAGGACAGATGGATACACTGACCAGTGGATGAAGAGCTTTATCAGTGGACAAGTAGACATGTGACAGCAAAGGGATCACAGACATTGCCCTTGAGTTGATGGTGTGGATTACCCTGCTGTCAAGTATAGTTTTCACTGTCCTGTAGGACAAAATGACAATATGATGGATATTGGTTGAATTGTTGCTTCAACTAGTACTTTGGATTTTCTGCACTCCCAAAACCATCCTCATAAATGTGAGAGCATTTTCACTGCAAGTGACTGAATGTCATCAAAAGTCAATAACATGTTGTGATTTTCACAGTAGTTTTAACTGCTATTTATTTGCCAGTAGAGGCTGAGAGCGATTAAAAATGACTTGATATCCCTCTTAAGGGGGTATGAGTCCATCTCCTGTCTCATTGTCCAATGCTGTTTCAAATGTAAAAACAACACTGGAGCATGCACAAACAAAAACACTCAGAAAAAGTAACAAAACCATGCGAAAGGGTACCATGTGCGTCTGTATGAAAGTCAGAATGGTGTAACAAAAGCACCATTGATATTTGCTATCCTGTATGATATTGTACTATCACAGTATTTCAATATGAGCCAAATTTTGTCTTTTGAAACATGTTGATCTGCTAAATGGGCAGATGGGGTTAATATGTTTGGATTCAAATGAGCTCAGTGAGTTCAGCTACCGTCAGCTTCCTTTGTACTGTCTTGTTTTTTCTTTTAGAGGTTATTTTTGAGTATGGTAACAGATACTGGTGTAAGTGATTTTTTTGACCATCTTAATTTACCTTACTTATTTTCACTCTCTGTATCACCTAAGTTTACACAAACTCCCTTATCTTCAATTAAAAATGGGGTGAGCATATTTATGTTGTACAACTGTGATGATATGATGTTAACACCTTTTGTGTTATTTCAGACTGTAGCATAAGGTGGCACAGGCAATTTAACTGGTCACGGAGGCACCAACACCACAGTGTTTCAGATTATGAAAAAATAGTATCATAGTATTATTATTTATTTAGTTCAAAGTGTGTTACTTTTTATATGCATTGACAAAGGATTTACAAAACTATCTCACTGAGTTACATGTGAAATGATATGAAGGATGTTAAAGTGGTCACCAAGGACATTTCTGTGTGTAACATTTTACTTATACCTGTACAGTGAAGTTGAAAATAGCATTAATGTGTTCATATTTCAAACCAACTGAATCATGTCACATAATAAAACTCATGTTTATAAAATACCTATTTTACCTCCTTACCTCTAATTTCTTTTGTTACTTCAAACAAAAAAATCAGAGATGTAACTAAGTGAAAGCTGTCTCATTCAGCATGTGTCTGTCCTCTACTAAACACTCACATGTTAAGTTGAATTGTTATCATGATAAGCTGCCAGCAGATGGTTAGCTTAGCTTAGCTTAGTTTAGCGCAAAGACTAGATACACGGGCAAACAGCCAGCCTGGCTGTGTCCAAATAACAAACTCTGCCTATCAGCACCTCTAAAGCCCACAAATTAATATGCTCTGTTCTTGTTTGTAATGCCTGTACAAAAATCAAAGTGAAAAAGACAACAATTTGCAAGACACTGAACCCCTGATGAGCAGGCTGGCATGTGTTGTGATGCGGTCGGTGGGATAGAAAAGGTCTACATACAGCACTGTGCAAAGGCTTTTGACAGTTGTGGGAAATGCTGTAAGTAAGAATGCTTTCATAAATAGACATGTTAGTAGATTATATCTGTCATTTTACAAAATGCAAAGTCAGTGAATAGAAGAAAAATCTAAATCAAATCAATATTTTGTATGACCACCCTTTGCCTTCAAAACAGCATGAATTTGGAGATTGGTAGGTGGATTGTGTTACCTTCAGACAGAACCCCTGTTTCCAGTCTGTATGCTAATCTATGGTAAGTATCTATGTTAAGCTGTCTCCTGGTTGCAGTGGTAGAAGAGGTACTCAATTTTCACACAAAAGTAAAAGTACAGATACCACATGAAAAATGTTACTCAAAAAGTCACCCAGTGTAACCCTACTAAAGTCAAAGTAAAAAAGTACTTGGTTTAAAAAATACTTAAGTAAACAAAAGTAAAAGTACTACACATGAAAATGCATTGATCTTACAAAACACAATTTATCTTTTTAAATTCACTCAAGACAGGTTTGAATACATCATTATAAGTTATAGTGAATCACAATAAGGAAAACTGAGTCGTAAGAGGACAAGTGGATATTTCCTGTACTGTGGTGAGGATAAGTCTGCGTTATCCCCTTCAGACCAAGTCTGTGTTATCCCCTTTGGGAAACCAAACCTAACTGAAACACTTCTCAATTCACAATCTCACCTAAAATCCACACCTGTTAACTTTAGCACCTCTCATAAAGTGCAGCTCACAGTCTCAAACAGAGCAAGGCTGGCTTCGGTTTTCAGATGTTTATATTGCAAAAATCTACCAGGTATACGTTACCACTCAGTGACAGACTGGCTGCGACTCACAGCGCAAAAACAGAGTTGCTGCACAGTCACACCTGACACCACAATGCAACCTCTTCTACAAAAATCCAGCGCTGGTTTGAATGGACCTCTGCGCACTAAATCAGACCTCATGAAGTCTGATGGGGGCCATCTGCTGGGTCATTTGGTGGAGCAGCTGTTCCATTAGCGTCTCAGCTGCTTGTATTTGATGCTGGCTGTACACCTCTGGCTGTGCTCGTACTGGCTGAGGCTGCCTGTGACTCACCTGGGTCTGTGGGACCTGCTAAAAAGTTCTGGTGTGGGTCTGTGCTGGTTCTGGCTGAAGGTGGATGTGGATCAACTGTGCTTGTACTCGCTGATGATCCAGTATTTACTCTACTGACAAACTTAAGCAAACCCCTGTAAATTATAGATATTTTCTATATATTAATGTTATCAGCTGCATCAGGCCCATTCAAACTATCAAACATAAAATACTATTAATAAAATGACTGGGCTGAATATGTGATGCTTATCATTTACTGAGACGTGCATCCATATTGCCCAGTCAGCCCAGCTAGTCAGCATTTTAATATTCAATGTGAATCCACTGGTTCCCATCTTGTCACGTCTTGTTTTAAAATGATGTATGAGGAGTGCCACCACATCCTCTGGACTGGTCCCACAGATGTTTCTTGCTGGAATGCGAGATTTTAATGTCGTGCACGCGCATATGAACGCATTTTCACATGCAACACGGTCATCTTTCCGAGCAGCAGTTTAAACACCGTGGCCCGTCGGCGATTATCAAACGTAATAAGTTGTATTTTGCTCAAAATTGTTCAGTCAAGAATCCAAGACACAGACAGACCAAGACTGCTCAGCTGGTTAGCAGGACAGAGAGATTCACCACAGCTGCACATTAGACTAAGTGTTATCTACATGACTTGGAGAGGACAAAATACTTGTTGACCTGACTGCTGTTCCCGCACTTCACTCTCATTGAGTTTTTTCTATTATCGTGCCTAGAAGGATAGTCCCTCTTCATCCTCTCATCAAAGTTGTTTACATTCGTCTTCACCTTTGACAGGAAAGTGAGGCGGGCCGTCCAGCTCTGCGCTGGACTTTCACTGTGAACGCCGGTAAAATACTCAAGTAAAGTACAGATACCGAAAAAAATATATTTTCCACCACAGCCTAGTTACATATTTATTTATTTATTATTTATTGTACAAACAGGAGAGTGGCATCAATCTTCTTACCTAACTAGCAGCAGGAAAGTGAATGAGCTTATTGTCCAAAATGTCAAACTACTGCTTTATGTGCATGCAGGAAAACTATTTCAAAAGACACATCTTCCTCATTGTTTGAATTGCCTTTATTAAAAGATACAGGATACTAGATTTGACACCAATATTTCAGGATGCAGCACTTGATCGTTACAGGCTGGGGCATTAGAGGCAGACAAATGTTTCCAGCTATCTGTGCCTTTAAAAATATCCCTGTAAATACTGTTTTGCACTGCAGTATGTAGCAACCATTGACATCTGGGTATTGCGTCACTATCTTTTTTTAATCACATTAAATTTTACAATAAAGTCGTAAAAAAAGGAAGAGAGAGAATCTTGCTAAACCATGCAACACCCAACAAGCCAACATTTACAGTTATTCTTAGATCACAAAGATTTCAAATGGTATTTCACTGTTCAATATGCTCAGCAACAATGACAATATCATATCCAAAGACTTCACACAATAATGATATTTCTTATTTTTTAAGGGGAATTAATCCATCCCTTGATTTAGCCTACCTCTGAGACAGTACTCCATCTTTCAGCTACCATCTTAAAATGTTTCCTTAAGAAAGAATTTTATTCACATCTTGTGTCCTTGGTCTACGAGAGAGGTTTAGAAAGGGCTAATTTTGTTCATTTTTACTGAGTGAACAGTATCAAATCCTAAAGGACATGCATGCATCTCTTTCTACAATGTACACAGTTCAGTTACAGTCTTTTATTGGTTTTGGTCTTTCAAAAAGCTCCATAAAGACTCGAGAAAACTAAAAAACAGCATGTCTAACATAATAGAAAAAAAAAAGGCTTTGAAATTGTTGAACCTCTTCCCTTAATCAACCAACTAATTAATACCCTATGACATTGGATAAAAAAGAAATGCTATGAGAAAAATATGAGAGCTACCTGACATGTTACATTTCTGACTCCTGACTAACTGTGAAGACATAAAGCAAATAAAATATCAATGTATCCAGTTGCATTTTCTTATTTTCCAATCAGACATAACTTGATTTTTGTCACTTGTCGTTATTCTTTGTCTTTCTTCTAATATTATAATCGCGCAACACGTTGTGGAACTGCAGTGTAAACATTTGCCAAATTAGTTATTAGCAGTTCCTGTTTGCAGTGTACAAATGGATATACAGATAACTATGACTAGATTACTTTGATACTGCAGAAACCATAAAAACATGATGATTCTCAGGTAAGTTATGAAGTTATAAGGAGCGTCTTCTTTTGGTGATTTCTTTATTCTGATGGACGATTATGTGCATCATGTCTGTGTGTTTGACTGCGTTATAGACTAAGAGAAGGAGTATGATTTTTAATGCAAAATTCGGCAATCAGACTCTCACACAGTATCTTTGCCTCGTGTCAGTCCATCTGCCCCCCAACTCTATTAGATGTTCTGTTGAGTGAATCCAGAGTTCCTACTGAACATCCAAATGCACCCTGTATTTACAAATTTAATCTCTTCTCTTTGGGGGAATCTGTTTGACAGATATTGAATGTTTGTAATTATGCAATAAATATATTGTTTTTCCCTTTTCGCCACAAATGGACCTCCTTTAATTACCTGCTTTTGCAGACCCTCCGCTGCTGCTTCATGAAGGCAGGGATACATGAGAGAATGAGAAGGAAGGGTGGGAGAAAGGGAACTGAAAAAAAGGAAAGGGAGAGCTTCATCATGTTTACAACACTGGATGGATGAGATATAGATGTGGAAGAATCTGGAAGATGAATGTAAATGCAGGGACAGAAGGCAGAGAGAGGGCGGATTCTCTTCTCTGAAGGTCCCCGTTAGCACACCTGACATTAAACAGGCAAGAAAGAAAAGGTAGAAGAGGAGAATAAGGAGGAAGAGAGGAAGAAGGAGAGCCTCCTGTCTCACGCCATTGAGAGGCTGCTCTCATAGGTTGAGGTGAAGGAGGGTGAAAGAGGGGAAGGAAAGGAGGGAGCTGAAGAATAGGAGTTAAAGAAAGGAAGAGTAGCATCATCTCTATTACTCTCTCTCTCTTTATTCATTCCAGTCCTTCTTGATGTCGAAGTTCCACTCCCAGTCCAAGTAGACGTTCTTGTCATCATCAGTGAATTGGGACTTGACCTGATAGTGGCCGCGGGACATCATGCCTTTGGGTGCCTCATCAACCGGGCATAGAAAGTCGTGCTCCTCTGCCTTTGGGCCGTAACTTCCCACCATGTACGAAACTTTGTCCACTGCAGGAAGACACAAAATTGAAACTTAGTAAACACGGCTTACTGCTAAAGGGGAAAATTTGGGCCTTTAGACCGATTTCACACATCAAAGTCTGTGGTCGAGTTGCATTGTGGGTAATGCTGGTGCCAGGTTTAGTAAAAGAAGAAGAATGGGTGGAATAATTAAGATTTCGACAATGTTGTGGGAGTGCTAACTCCTAAGTCAGAGGATAAGCTATTAAAGTAAAAGATAAAATCCTTCTCTCTTACTGCTACTACGAAGCTTAAAATAAAAGTTATCAAGCGGTATCATATTAAGTTGATCCTGGATGGCTGTTGTACAGAAAAAAAGGTGAGAACACATATTGGTAACATCCACATTCATTTACATTTATTCATTTGAGCTGACGCTTTTGTCCAAAGCAACTTACAATTCCTATTTATGTGTTATATGAGTTAGCACACCTCTGGAGCAACTAGGGGTTAAGTGTCTTGCTCAGGGACACAATGGTGGATGGATCACAGTGGGGGACTGAACCAGGGTCTCTCACACCAAAAGGCATTTTTCTTATCCATTGCGCCATCACCACCCCTTTCCTATTATTTCAACCCTAAATGCACTAAATTTTTATTAATTTCACATAGTCATTTGTATTTAGAGTTATTAAAGATTTAATATAAATAAAATAAATAAAATAATTCTTTAAAAACTGCAACTACATAGTAAAGATCTTTGAACAATGGGCCAGATGTGAGGTAAGTCCTCTGATTGGCTATTTCTGCTCTGAGCATACATGTGATCCAGAGCTGCTCATCAACATTCTTCCTACATCTAGCAGTAAGTAGGATTTGCTTGATAAACTATGTGTCTTATTTTTCACTTTTGTCTTCAGTGCCTCTTAAGTGTGATTCCTAGAAGGTTGATTATTAATGGCCCAGATTAAGATAAGTTTAGGTGCGTGTACATTCATATATGAACTTTCATTTATGTACACTTTCTTTTCACTTTAGGATCAGCATCATTGAGCAAACTAGACGGGTAGTATGGTCTTAACAATGTACAGTACATGTACACTTACCTCTTATTCCTTTTCTGTGGGTCACATGATGGTACCTCAAGCCAGCAACGATTTCTCTGTTCACCTGCAGACACACACAGTTTTAATAAAATCATCAAATCTTGCCATTGACTTTTCTGTCAGTCAAAAACAAAACAGGCTTCACAACATTAGCACAAGCCCAGAGCGGCACTATGATTTTATCAGCTAGTCAGCTAACATTATTCCCCCCATGATCACACCAAGCAATGTAGAGTGTCCAGTTCATCAACATACAGTACATGTGTTCAGTGACGGGAAGAAACCTACAAAGGCACATGCAGACTCCACCCAGTAAGAAGACTCTGAATGATTGGCAACAAAAATCTAGTTTCTTTACACATTTTAACACTAAATTGGAAGGGTTACTCCAAGGATTTAGTATTACACACCGATAAAGTTGGAGGACTTGCATGAGACAAATTTGAAAAAGAACACTCAAAAATTAAGCAGCGGAGGCTGAGAAATCCTGACTTTCAGACCCTAGTATGGGGTCAAGCTCCAGAAACACTCGATACTACATTTCTCATAATGCAACTAACAGCTTCTTTTGTCAGACCCCTACTTCTAAATGCTCACTTCATCTACAGTTTGTAAAGCAAGCTTTCTGCGACAAATTTTATTCTCAAACCCAAACTGAGATAACCCTGAAGATACCACTATGACAATTTCAGGAATTAATTTTTTGTTTGCTTCTAACTTTGGAGACGTCATGGAGCTGTTTTCACACGCTGCATAGTACTGCTTGTGACAAGTACACTGAACTTTACATGTAAAACTAGTGAATTATCCCTTTAATAACTTTATGTGATTTTATGTTTATTTTTTACTTGCATGTAACAATATATCCAGACCCAAATAACATTCTAGAGTATAATACTGCATGTTTATAATGTCCATGCTTTCAAGTACACATCAGGCAAAACACACTTAGACTAATGAGCTTTTGGGGTGAAGCTGCATTAACAAATTGCAGAGGAGCCTCATGTCCAGCAGGTGTCCTCACAGCAGAGCAGAGTCAGTCACTCTGAGCTGGTTAGCCATTCTCAGCACATCTCCCTTTCCCTTTGGGTCCAAGTCCCCCAAGTACTGCACGCAAACACACAGACACACAGACACACACACACACAGACACACACACACACAACACACACACACACTGACCTCTTTCTTTTCTACAGCCATGCAGTTTATTCATTTCAACAAGAACTCTATGTCTACATTTCTATTTATGGCAAATGAAATTCTCATCATCTCATCTTTTGTTTGAGCAGCACTCACACAGATCTTAGTGTCTTTTCTTCCAGCACAGGAGTATTTCTCCTAATCTGAATCACTTTCAGACCATGAGGCGGTATGATCTCCTGATTGTTTTGCAGCAACACCACTGAATTTTAGAGATATGATCCAGTAACAACTACTACTGACTCAAGTGTAGTTCCTGTAGTTCCTTCAATATTGTTGTTTGTTGTTGCATTGTTCTTATTCTTGTGGCTAACTGGGCAAATGTATAAATATTTAATAATTCCTAATGTCATCATTGTTCCATAAACATCCTCTCTAGCCTCTGTGTACACTCTCATGTATATTTGCTCTGCATTTCCTTTCAAAAATATTCCATCCCCCCATTCTTGTATTTATTTATAGTGGACCTGCAGCTTGGGAAATAGCTGCTGTGTGTTTACATGAGTGTTGAGAGGTTTATTTGTAACAGAGCAGGGACGGAAAGGCAAGAGGGTGGAGGTGTGAGAAAGTGAGTGGGGTAACAAGTGACGATGGGGCATGGAGAGAAAAAGAAGAGAATGGAGAGATGAAGCAAGAGAAAGACAAAAAAGGGTGATGCTAAAAGATGGGGAGAGGGAACGAGCAGCCGTAATTGATGAATCTTTGTGTGAATGACATCACTGATTTCTGCTTTTTGCTATCACACCAGAAAATAGCAGTTGTACTAATGTATTAAAGGTGAACTGGGAGGCATGTGGGGTTGTTATCTATGACAAAATAAAGGAGTGTTGTGTTTTTTAATCAGCTGAGAACTTTCACTTTGGTGAGTAATTTGGGCAAAAAATAAGTAAGCAGAGCAGCAAACAGGAGTAGGAGTTGATACACAACCTCACTAATGTTGTGCAAGCTGTTGTGCTGGAGTTTTACTGTTTTCTACCTTTGTTACAGTTGGAACTAACAAAACAAGACTAAGAGTCTGTGCAGCCTTGCTAGCAGCTCTGTGAAGCTGTTCTTGGGATAAATGCTAACAAATCTTAGTTTAGCGTGTTGGCATGCTAAATTAAATTTAACACAAACTACAGCTAAGGATGCATCATAACACAAAATTCCAATTTTGACCTGATGATGGCAGTGAAGGAAAAGTGGGGGTCATTGAAGTCATTGCTATTTCTCCTGAAGGGAACATCAATGTGGAAATTTCTTGGCAATCCGTTAGCCATTTCACTGAAAAACACAAACATGAACCTCATGGTGGCACTAGAGGAAATCACAACATCCTGTAGATGTTGATATATTCAACACGATAGCTTAAGTGAAAACTTTGGCCCACTGGTGGCTCTAGAGGAAAAGTCAGGGGATCACTAAAGTCAGCAAGCTCAATCCTCTTTGAACCATGAATGTACAAATTAAATTGTATCTCAATCAGTCCAGTAGTTGTGGAGATATTTCAGTCTGGACCAAAATAGTGGGTTTACCGACTGACCAACAGACATTGCTATACAGAGAGCTACGCTGCTAGCATGGCAAAAATCAAAGAAATTTTTAAAGTAATGACTTTATAACTATAGAAATCTAAAAAAAATCAAGTGTCAGACTTGCTGATATTAAAGGACAAGTTGCTTCTCCAGCATTAATCCGTACTGGCACTATAAAATGAAACAGCACTGAAAAGACTCATTAAGTATGATAATGGCCTTGTTTGATAGGGTGGTTTGATGGAATAGTACATGATGGCTTACTCAGCACACTCTATGTCTTTCTCACTTACAGTAAATACCTGATCATCCACACACATGCATGCACACAGTAATCCATCCATGTTATAATGTACAGTAAACCTTTCCATCTTTAACATACCTCTGTGACTGCATCTATGCATCTTACCTTGAAGTCTATCTTTAGTCTGTATGTCGCTCCTTCCTTCAAGGAGAAGGTCTTCTCCCTCAGAGCAGACAGGTCTCCTGCACAAACAACAACAAAACATCAACCAAGGTCAACACCACAAAAATCTCATAATGACTCACTACATGATCACACTGCTCAACCCCAAAAGTGTATATGAAAAATTGTCTTTTATAATTATTAATTATTAAAGATTTTAAATAGAAATAAAACAGAAACTACAAAATAATAATAGAAAGTTAATTGCCAAAAAGAAACAAAAACAAAATATATTCACAAGAAAGGGATTTTGTCACCAATGAGGAATAAAAATCTGCAATTCAAATAAACAAAGTTAAAATACAGAATATAGCATGAAAGTTTGTCAATCTTGTGTACAATGTGATACAATTGCTTTTTCCTTTCATGTTTTCAGCTAAATAAGAGCAATTACATAAAGCTGTGAGTCTTCTGCATTCATACCCCAGTTCAACTCTGCAATATTGGTTATGTGGTGTCACTGCTTCTTTGTACAATAAAATGATCTTCATCGTGCTGTGGGGCTGAATGGGTTCATCCTAAAGGAGGTAGCTATCGTAAAAGCACATAGCAATCAGAAATGCATCCACTGCCTAATCACTTTATATCTCAATTTAAACCCAACCATCAGTCCTGAGTGCTTCCTAATGGACAGAGAGAAACAGAGGAAGGAGGAGAGGAGAGGAGATGGAGGACAGATAGAGGACTGGGGTGAATAAAAACAGACAGCAGCGATGTGTTGAGGAAGACAGGCAGAAGACATTCAGGCAAAGAAAGAAAGTGACCTATCGATAACACACACACAAACAGAGCACATATTACATCGCTCCCTGAACAAGTTTAGTGGTTTGATTTCCCACTGGTGTCACCCATATAGAAATATTCACTGTGTGGCACATTTAAGCACTTTAAGTAAAAGCCTTCAAAAAACACCATATCAGTCTTGTCAATGAAAATCTCCCAACTCTGCTTATGTTGTCTGTCACTGTTTTCACTTAAATTTAGAATCGACATGTCCCCCTGTGGTTCCGAGTGTTATACCACTAATGAAACACTTTAAACAAAAATGTATGGCGAGCTGTTAAAGTTAAGACTGTTAAAGCTGTTATTTGTAGCTGATATTTTAGACATTGTTCACTGCTCCATCTCTGTCTCAGTCTCATTTCATACAATCTATGTCCCTCTGTAAACTGTGTGTAGCTCTCCTCTTCCTCTCCTCCTCCTCCTTCTGATTCCCCCCTCTTTTCCCCCCTCTTTTCTCTCTCTTCGTCTCAGGAGACGAAGAGAGAGAAAAAGAGAAAAGATGCCGGCCTCTCCTGGGAGCTTCTGACTGAGAAAATAGGTCAGTGTGGAGAGCTGTCTACCTGTTCTCCTCACGCACATGCACACACACACATGCACACACACAATATGTAGTCACGCAAGGATGATACACACAACACAACACACAGCTGAAGCTCACACAAATGTTGCACCGATACCAGAGAAGCCCAAAATATTAGGCAGTAAATGAACTAGAAAATGTCTGTTACACCATGTAGGTTTAATTGTGACGTATTTGACAATATATGCCAAAAAAAGAACAAAATGTTTAATTTTATTTACTTTTTATTATGTAAAATCTAATGTTTTGTAGCTGCTGCATCAGGTAGCAGCAGACATGCATTTAAAAAACATGCAGCTCCAGAGAAAATTTAGATAATATGAATAATAGGTATAATGGTATTTTTGGGTTAGATAAGGGTTAGATAAAAATTAAGTTTATTTTATTGAAAAAACAACAAAGGGATTTCAGATGAGCATTATACTAGAGTATGTTGTATCTAGCAATTTAACACTCTAAGCCCATTGTGCATAATGAGTAATGACTAAGTAACAAATCGAAATACAGCACTTCTTCAACCAGTGTTCATAATCGCATCAAACACAGCAGTTTGATGATAAATCCAATTTCATGTCAGCTGGGAAGCTGTTAGGAATCCTGATTGCTGCAGTTTCGGTGGAGAGATTAACCCACTAAGTTCAGACACAAAATTAGAGAGAGGCCTGTAGTGAGAACATTCATCCTCTCCCTCCTCTGCTTTTTGCACACAGAGTGTTTTATCAAAATACTGCTACAATAGAAGAGGTGACGGAGCAAATTCAGGCTTTTGAATTAATTTCTACATTTTCTTTGCACGCCCTGAAAGACTCCTCCCATTATTATATGAAATTCACAAACAACATACCCATAAAGTGGTCACATGCTACTGACATCATACTAAAACCCCAGCACATAATAGTAATTTTATAACTTTATAACTTATATTTATAATAACTTTATAAATATGGCGCCTTACAAAAACGAAGTGACAACATGCTTTACAATACAAAACATATAATAAAAGCAAATAAGATCCAGAACTTAAGATATAAACATGATCAAATAATTAAGCAGCATGAATTGGTGTAATGTGGTTGCTTCTCTTAGTATGTGTTAAAAGCCCAGCAGCAGCGATTTGTACCGACTGCAGTCCTTGGATGTTTCACCTGCTGATACCAGAATAAAGTGCATTGTAATAAAGTCTCAAAGAGAAAAAAGCATGGATGACCTTTTCCAAGTCTGCAGGGGAAGAGAATGACCTCATCCTGGCTGTCTGAGTTGAGCAAAGAAGAACTGCACTATTTTAGTCACCTGAGTATCACAGGATCATTCTGAATATAAAATAACACCTAGGTTGGTAGGTTGAACATTATTCAATAGGGCACCCAGACATAGAGAGATTATTAATGCTGTTAGTACTGGGGCCACAGGAGGTAGTTTTAATTACCACTGATTGGGAGTCATTCAACTGTGTGACATTTTTTGTCCTCCGATTTTTAATTTCAGGTAAACTGTGAGGGAAAGATTAGTGGAAGCTTGCTTGGCATGAGTGCATGTGACAAGGTGTGGCAGCATGCATGCTCAGCGAAACAACCCTGAACTCTGGGAACATGAAAGTTTAACAACGCCAGTGCTTCCATTCAGGGCACCAAAGCACTGAGACATCATAGTCTAGAAAATTAGTTTTTGCAGTGCAGTCTGGCAGCAGGCCACACACTAGCCTACAGTGTGTGGCACACCATATATCATAGACTGTGCAGTGTGTTATTAACCAAGACATAGCATTTTAAAATATAAAATCTAGCTCAAGACTAAGATAACATTTGGATATTCTGTTCATTTGTAAACTGAAATAGGACAGACGTGGACACAAGTAGTACTACTGCAATGAAATGATAGAAATAAATGCTTTGCAGCACAAGTTTTGTAGTAAAAAATCCACTTAAAACTTGACCATTATCCATGTCACAGTATTGTTCTTGCAGTTAATGTTTGTTTGCATGGGTGGCCCAACTGGGCAATGAATCTCTGGCTGTTGTATTGAGACACAGAAACACATTGAAGGTTGTTTTTGGTGCTCCCAAAAAGACAAAAAGTGTTTTTCATGTTTCAGTGCATCAGCGTTTGGGCCATTGATCTCAACACAGGCAACAAGTGAATTGACAATTTTTTGAGAGCAAGAATTAATCTAAAAGTAAAGTCACAGTCTATTAGCAGGGCTGATTAAAATGGTAGCTGCATAGGGGTTGATATCTAAAGCTAAAACAGAGCGATGGCTTTAACAGGAGGAAGCACAAGTGTCATGTGACACTGAAAATGAACTGAGGAAAGGAAAATATGAGCAGCCAGACAATCAGACATGTTGTAAACAAGCCAACAGTTTAGTAAGATTATCTAAAACACTTTATTTGGAGGTAGAACTGAAATAAGCCCTCTCCTATAATGTCAGTAAAAATCTCTCAAAGAACAGGAAAACTGTGTGGGTGCACAACAGCAGCAGCACAGTCATTCAGTGGTGAACTAAATCGCTCTGTGACAGGTTTACACAGCACATTTTGAGAGATAACTTTATGTTTGGCCTTCATTTTCAGTTTCAAATATGTTTGTTTGGTTACCTTGGAGATTTATTTAACACCTGTTTAATAATGATCATCATTTTAGCGATGTCGCTGCGTTCCCAGATCTCAGCAAAGATGGAAACTACAAAAAGAAGTCATTATGGTTAAGATTTCGAGATAGATTATAGTATTAGGGGAGAGCCGGGTGAGTTGAGCTAGTTTTTACTTTATGTGTCTTTAAAGTGAGGACATGACAGTAAGGTCTCCAACTAAAATTTGTACATATATTTTAGGATGTGGCGCATCCCTGGGAATAATCAATTTGGATCTAAAATAAACTGTTTTCAAAACATGGCTTTCCAAAAAAAAGTGGACTCTTGGCTCAACTTATCCCATATGAGGGTTAAGTTGAGCCACATGGGGGTGAACATAAATGGCATTTTATCATGCAAACTTAAATGGCAGTTCCCAAAATTTAATTGCACTTAGATAGTGAAACATTGCAGTTATATCAATGTAGAGTCATCCTGTTTATCATCATGTCTCTTGCCACCTGATGTATGGACTTCCCATTTTTGTACCTCTCCCACTGCTCTGTCCAAGAGGAGCTGAAGCATGACATGATCATGACATTTCTGATCTAAAATGCATAATGTCACGTAATTTCGGTGATGCATAACAATGCAATGTAAAATTACAGCAAAATATCTGGCTCAACTTCCCCCAGGTCTTTTAGCTTAAATTACCCCGTCCCTGCCATTTAAACAAAATTGTATCATCCAGCAGTTTAAGAGTAATGTCCTGCTAACAGTATAGCCTCATATTGTAACTTCCTAAAGCACTAACACAAGATTTTTCAAAACCTGTCTGTAATTGTTCAGACACAAGATTGAGGCCCACCTGAACATAAAAAACTCACTTTTAATGGCAAAAAAACCAGTTTTTTGATCTTAAATGTGCTTATCAAATATTCCACGGGCCTCTCTCCCCCACAGGGTAAGTAAAATGATTAACTCTTCAAAAATGTGTATTAACCAATTTTTTCTGCGGCTGCTGAGAAACAAGGGGTGGCTCAACTTCTTGACAGACTCAAATAACCCCGGTCTCCCCTACAGTAGTTCTTTTGAACAAAATGACACAATAACGTTATGGGAGGTCTTCAATTTTTTTTTTCAAGGATTTTTTTTTCTGTAACCTAATTAAGTAAAATATAGGTGTAAATGCTTCAGGTGACATAAAAAAAACAATATACACTATAGGGGGTCCACACAGCAAACACTCTGAGCACCACATGTCCTGTTGTCGTCTGTGTTGACAGAAGACTCAGAGGTTCGATGTATTCTCAGAGTTCACACCTTCCGAGGGTGCATGAGGGAGCAGTTATGAAGCGAGAAGTTGAGGTTGAGACGCTGCAATCAAACAGCCTCGCAGAAGTTAAATGTCTCTGATGGGACAACCAGTCATGTGTGCAGCAAGAGCGAGTGTCTTCCTCCTCTTCTACACATACACTTTCAAAGTGTAGAGCAGTCATCTCTGCTATGGTGCAGTGTATCTGACCCTGTGTTGTACCACTCCTTCCTCTCTCTCTCTCTCATTAACACACACACATACGCGTGCGTGCGTGTGTGCGTGCACAGAGTAGTAAATGGCCATCATCACTTAGAGCACCATGCTGCATTGGTAACAGCCTACAGTGTATAATGAGGTTTCTAATGCATTCAGCCAGTGATGGAAAGTCCATTCCACAACCAGTCTGGTGCCGGCTCGGCTATCTCACTGCAACATGATACGCCAGCCGGACTGATTATTACACTGCTGCTTACTTTTACTCAATCCTACTTTATAGATTAACGATTAAAGATCATTTTCTCTTACATGGTGTCCAGCAATTTCTCTTTTACTCTTTAGCTCTATGACACTAACTCACACATTCATCCAAATTAAAACCAAATTTAAATAAGAACTAGTTTTTCAGTTTTTTTCCAGGTTTACTAGATAAACAACACTACATATACAGTACTTTAAATACAGTGTCTTTTTAAAAGAGCCTCTGAATGTCAAAGAGTATTTCCTGTATTGGACTGAAGGCCTTTTCTTTGCCCATTTGGACAAAGGGCAGGCATTGTGATGTAAGAAGTCAAATATTACAGAATATCATTCAAAAAAGCAGATTCGTTTGCGAGTCCTACACAGCTCCCGCAAGCTGTTTAACGCAAGTGCAAATTTAGTGAAACACACCCCAGATTAACTTTGTTACAATACCTCTATAGAATCACAGTGTCACAGTTTTTGTTTTGTGTTTCCTGTTTTATTTTACAGTTGTTCTACTTAATTTCCTGTCTTCCTCTCTTCTCCTGTTTATTACCTGATGTGTCTCACCTGTGTCAGTATATGTAGTCCGTGTTTCCTTCCTGGTTTCGTGGGATCATCTGTGTGTCATTTTGAATGTGTTGTTGCCTTTTTTTATTTTGGTCTGTGGATTTTGAATTTGATTCCTGCCTGCCTCTTTGTGTGGATATGTTTTGTCTTGAGTTTTGGACTGGACTCATGTTTTGTTCTTTGCCTGCTTACAACACATCTGTGTAAGTTTATTCACCTTGTTTTGGTTTTCAATAAATTACAATATTAATATTATAATATAATATATATTAGAATAATATCCTATTTTCAATAGTTATTACATTTAAAAGGGTGATTCCACTCAGATTATATTTTTTATCAACATAAGGAGAAAACATTAATATTGAACATGTTTGTGATCTGTTTCCTGCCAAAGTAAAATGTTCATATTAAATGTACTGTATCTGTAAAAAGGTCAAATGTAGCTATTTTTTCCCTACCATATTTTGCTCCTGGCAACTATGCATAACTTATTTGTGGTTAATGCTGCACAACTCAAAGCACTTGGTTAAGTTAAAGGAACCTCAACCAATGCACCCCAACCTCCTCCCTACAATTTATCTGTGGTATAAAAACTTAATCCTCTCTGGATGGAACAAAACATTGGCAGTTAATATATAGAATCAGTCACAATGCCCGTTTACTATAACTTTGGGTAGAAAACTCCTGCGTCACGTACATAAAATTAAATGGCAGTAACAGGTTGATTGTTTTCATTTTTTTCACGAGTATTGTAGTATTGTAGTAAACATAAGTGTATACATCTCATTAATCTAAAATGCATGTATTAATATTTACTATCTTTCAGTAGCTAGCTTTCACCAGATGGAAACCTGATTTACCTGCTGGGCTGAAGAAAATTAGCTTGCCCAAAACTAGTCAGACCGGCAATCAAAGGTTTATCGAAGATGCTAGCAAAGCAACATAAAATAAGTTCTGTAGAAACGTAAGATAGATTGGACCACTAAGTTTAGCTATATATCTCTAATGTTAACGTTAAGCTGAAAATGACGGAACGACAGAAATAAAGCAATTTTGCACATCTCCACGATTCAAATCAACTGCTGTTGTCTACCCAGAAGTGTTGTTAGTGTGACGTTGGGGTTCAGTATATACCCCAGAAGGAATTTCTTTCCCTTTGAAATATTTTTGGTAAAGGTAATTAGTATGTCTATACAGTCAGTGTAACTTGTGTGATATTACTAATGCCCAGAGGATGATTCTAAATTATTTGGTGATTCCCTGAAATTTAGATCCTCCCTGATAAAAAAAAGAATGGTCCAGATATCCTGGCTTCGTGGGTCAAGCTCCAAAAACACTGCATACTACATTTCCCATAATGCAGACTAATGCAATAATGCAATACCTGACAGTATCTTTCATTAGATCCTACCTGCCTGGCAAACACTCACTTCTTTTAAACACCTGCAGACTATAATGTAGGCTCCCTGTTAAAGTCTTAAGCCCCAACCGATAACCATAATGACATCATCAGGATTGTTTTTTTCAGACTAAAAAAAACTCCTCCACAGCCACAGAATACATGATACTACTGTTTCTATGGGCTGATTAGTCCTCCTCATGTCAAACAAAACGGTGGAATGCCCCTTTAAACTCTACACACCCCATGTTTGTAATGCAGTCTTTCTGTTAAAACTCTGTAGTACCACATCCAACCTGAGATTACTCAATTGATTTTCCTCCCGCCTTTCACTTCCTCCATCATCCATGATTGAGACCAGATCTGAAAGCATCTGTCTGGTGTGGAGGGACAGTGTGCCCTCCCTATTTGGTGCAATTCAGGAGATCGTCCATTACAGACTGAAACATTCACATAAAAGACTAGATACTTTCTATCTCTGTGTTTGCATCAGAGGAAACTGCATAGTACAAAGTCAGCATCGCCTAGCAACCAGGTGACCTTTGCTATTTGCAGTCTGTGATTGTGTGCTTTTGTGTGTAAATGTGCATGTATGTATAATTGTGTATGAGACAGGCCGGGAAATGCAAGGACAAGGAGGAAATGTTAGCAAATCCTGCATGCAGTGAAATCAGGAAGAAACACACACACACACACACACACACACACACACACACACACACACACACACACACACACACACACACACACACACACACACACACACAGAGTCATAGTTCATCAAACACACCCTGACACAAGTCAACGATAGGTGAACCTACACATGCACGCACACACGCAGATCAATCCTTTCCTCAACTTTGTTCCCTGAAGGAAGGGACATAATCTCTGTGCATCCACCTGACCAGCATGCGAACACACACATAAACTTACAGCCACCTCACTCCCCTTCCCTTGCATGTCACTTTCACCAGCACCCAGGGGAAGATGTCAATACTGCTCACTAAGCAAACATTTAGCCGTCTCTCCTCTCTCAGACACACCCACACTGCAGTCTTTCTGCACATAAAATGCAGAACGGTGGAGTGAGATGCCTTGCTCCAGGGCACATCTGTGATTGGTTTCACCATCTTGGAAGTGAGGGTATAGCAAGTTTAGGGAGAAAAATGATACTGGATAGAGAAGAATAAAACAGAAGAGTCATGTAAGGGAAACGTTGTGTACCTGTCAGGTCCATGGTGATTGGTCCAGGAGCCTCATCGCACAGTAGGGTCAGCCTGGTCACCTGGACATTAGGCCCAGAGACGCCTGGAGAAGAAAAGCAGTCTGGTTAGTGCAGTTTTCTTTAGTCAGTTATTTGTTTGTTTGCTCACTTTTTCCTAGAGCCACAGTGCTAGAATGGTTTAAATGCTAATCCTGAAAATACAAAACAAGTTGCAGTTTTAGCTTTTACATGTTAAAATATCTCAGTCTATAAACATCCAAACGTCCAAAACCAGTATTGGGCTGACATCAGGATACAGCATGGACAGATTAAAAGATAAATTACCTCTGTTTGGCTATAAAGTATCCCCCTCTCCTCTGTTCTCCTTTTCCTATGCCCCATTACAGCCTTTCCTACTGCATTCAGTGTTACTAAGATGTAGATGAGGTGGTGTTGAATTACAGCAGTGGAGGATACTGAGCCATTCTACTGATATCAGCTGCGGGATTAGAGATGCTGAGGCAAGCAGGTCTGTTTGAGTGTGTGTGTGTTTGATTAGAAGTTGATGACTGCAAGGAACTATGCGCCAAGTCGTTATTGAGTGAATGGTATTATGAAACGCTGTAACAGTAACGAACAGTAACGCTGGGTGTCAGGGTGAATCAGCTCTTATATCAGCTCAGGTAAACAATAAACACACACCTGCCGTCATTGGTCCTGGCCCCAGCAGGGTCTGCTTGTACTTGACCAGACTCTCATCATCTTTATCCATTTCCTGAATCTCCTGCAAAGACTTCTGGGCCGGAGGATTGTAGTTTAGGTTTCTTTCATCCTCTTCCTCCTCAATAGGCAAATTTTTCTTGTCAGCCATTAGACCTTCCAGGAAAAAAGCAGACCATAAAAGGGATATTTATTGGCACAGTGTTTGCAGATTTTCCAGACCAACATTTTCTGTCTGACGTACCCCCACACCTCCTTACAGATTCCCTGTTCATCTGCACCACCTATCGTGTTCCAAATGAGTTCACTTAAATTGACATCAAACTGGATTAACACTGTTAAATAATATACATGTGTGTTGTGTTGTTATAATAATTGTTTCACACAATGTAACTGTCAATGTGTAGGCCAGTTTGATCAAGTCTGCATTCATTATTACCATTACCGTCCAGTGGCAGAAGCTCTTAGCAAACTAAGTTAGCTAACTTTTTCCATAGGCTAGCTAATTATTTGAATCATTTATCCTTCAGGCTACTTTTAGCTTTCGATTAGTATTTCTATTTTAGCTAAATAATGTGACCTTCATCTATTGTGCTTATAGCTAAGTATTCAAGTATTCGTTTATCAATTTTGCTAATTGTTTCAGTCATTTAGCCATAGATATTAGCTAACAATTGATCTAGCTAGCTAGCTGTTTCAACCCTTTGTCCGTGACTTTTAACTATTTGTGTCATGATCCTGTTTGTGTGACCTGTTGGGGAGTCTGGGTTGTAGTTTCTTGTCTTTAGTCTTAGTTCCTGTTTACATTATTTTGGTTTAGTCTTCTGTACTCTGTGTTCTAGTTTTGTGTTCTGGTATTTTGTAACGTGTGCGTTTCTGTTTCTGCCCCATGTCTGCTTGTCTTGTCAGTCTCTCTGTTTTCCTCTGTTCTCTCCCTGCCTGTGCCTCGTTACCCTGATTCCTCCTACCTGTGTTAATCCTGCCCTGCTCTTTAGTCCCTGTATATAGACCTGGCCCGTATTCATAAAGAATCTTAAGGCAAAGAGTAGCTCCTAGTGATGAAATTCTAAGAAAATTCTTAGAAATGTGGGCGTTTACTCTTAAAATTAAAGAAAAAATCATAGTAAAGAAAAAAGTAATTCATAAAGCATCTTAACGCATAAAAGAGCTCTTAAGGTCAGAATTGTTAGGAGCACAGACGAGGACTTTTAAGAGCCTTAAAAGTTTCTTTATGGCAGAAAATGGCAGAAAGACGTAGAGGGAGAAGAAATGTGTTGCAGACAATGGATGACAGTGAGTTAATCAGACGCTATATATTAGATTGTGCAAGGATCATGTTTGTGACTGATCTTACTAGAGACGAGCTAACATCTCCGACACAGCGCAGGAATGCCATAGCGCCAGAAATGAAAGTAATCACTACATTACGATATTTGGCAACAATGCAGCAGTGATGATTTCTGTAAGCATGATCACACAAACAATTACAACACTGTTGCAGTTCATTTCGTTTCCACTGGACATTCCCACCTTGCAGGCTCAAAAAACTGCATTTATGAATATAGCAGGCTTCCCTCTTGCGCACAAGCAGAATGAACCGTTAATAGTTTGTGCTATACGCTCCCACGTCTGCTTCTCGCCCCGTGCTGTGACACCTGGCCCGAATTTTCCTTTTAGAATTGCCTTGTGTTTATCCACTAACTGGGCTAACAGTAAACACTGTTCCTTCTTGGTTTTGATTCCATGTTTGATCCATTAAAACCAACATTCAAACCCCCACTTAAATAGAAACGCCAGCAATCAGTGTAACTGGAAAGAGTGGAACCATTTTTATCATTCTAAGCCAATCAAATACCTTATAGGAAATTAACAGCATGGTAAATAAAAACAGGATTTATATACACATAATGTGTGTGTGTGTGAGAGAGAGAGAGAACGGTCAAATAGGAAATATTACGCATGTAATTTCCAAAGTGAAGGCTTAGAATAGAACCTGTACTTAAAATCACTCTTTTTTTCCTTCTTGGACAACCAACCAATCACAGTCTTCAAAAGATTCTGTCATACATAGCAACGGGGTCAAGACCGCCTCCTCTCTAAGATAAAAGTTTTTGTCTTTTTCTTGCTCAGAGTTGCTCTCAGATCAGTCCTTGATCGCTCTTAAGCTAAGACTCCTACGTAAAAGTTTTTTAGCTAAATTAAGAGTTGAGAGGATTCTTAGAATCTTTATGAATACGGGCCCTGGTGTTTCTGTCTTGTCTTTGTCGGGTCATTGTGCTCTGCTACCCTCTGCTACCCTCTGCTACCCTCTGTTTGTGGATACCCTGTGTTGCTGTGCCTTCCCTGTTCTGTCGTTTTTTGGATTTTCGTTTTGGTCTTAGGACTTTTGGTTTTGGATTTTCACCTGTTTCTGTTTGACCTTGGATTACCTTGTTTTTGGACTTTGTTCACCAGTCACTCTCCTGTAAGTGTGTTTGCCTTTTGTTGCCTTTTGCTTTTGTTAAATAAATCTCTGAACTGCATCAGTTGGCCTTTGTGTCCTGCGTTTGGGTCCTCAACCACCTCAACCCTGCACTGCACCAAACGCCCAGCGTGACAATTTGGGCTATTTATTCATTCCTTTTAGCCAACTATTTAAATGACGGTAGGCTAAACATTCCATCTGTATAATGCAATACCATTACAACAGCACCACAAACTACATCCTCCAAAATTATATTAAATTTGCTCTCTAATTTTTAACATTACAACCCAATCCTGTAAGGACTTTGTTAACCTTCATCACAGTGGGGTTTATTGCAGGATTTTGTTTTAGACTGACGATATGGCCAAAAATGTTAACACGATAAAAAGTTTCATTGAACGTCGATAATGATCACGATTCGTAACAAATCTTTATTTCTTTTGAGTTTAAAGGCTGATTTTTGCTCATGAGTGAAAGAAACCTCATTGTTAGTTGTGATTCAAACTCTTAATTATGATGCCAAACAGTGGATGACTTCACAAGTCTGAGGTAGAACATTTAAAACAATTATGATAAAATTTTTGCCAACAAATATGCATGAGTAAAATAAAGTAAAAGCTTTTTTTCAGTCCATTTGCCTCAACAAAATAAACAATAAAAAATTATGTCCTAATTTGTGTATAATTCAAGTGAATATAATCAAACATTTATAGAATATTTATTGAACATTTGTTATATTGTTATTTAAAAAAATTATATTGCGATAATTATTGTTATTGTTTTATTGTCCAGCACTAGTTTTGGGTAATAATCAGGGAACTGAGAGAATTTTTAAAATCACAATCCACAATCTTTCCCACTACCTTCTGGCAATAGAAGTACCCCTGGTTAGGAATCTCTGAACTGGAGATGGATGGGTTTGTTGGGAGTGTAAGCTGAGGGGAATTGCTGTAACAGGAATAATATGTTAAAGGAATGTTGTCATTGTATCTATTGCTCTACATTCTGTTTGACAAAACATGCTTTATATTGATAGAGTTAGTGTTATTTAATTTCAATTAGTTTGTTATACTGTATATTGTTCATCTCAGTTCACTGTTTTCCCCCTGTCTGACAGAAAGAAGATGATAAGTGCATATACCTTGCAGCAAATGCAAAAAGGAAAAGGTATATAACAGAGCTCCTCTGCAGTAAATATTTCTGTTATATTTCAGTGACTGCAAAATCAACCAGGCAAGATTGCTTTACTGTCTGGGACGAGATGCATATTACTCTATATAGGCCAGCTCCAGCCAATTGGGATTTGATTTCATCAGGGATTTTGATTCAATATTAAATTTTACAGACCTTCGATAATGTGCTCTGCAAGCTGAAATTTAATTTTAGCATCTCCACCTCATCTGCACCTCCAGATAGTGAAAATTGGCAGACTGGAAAAGTTACTACAACTGGAAGGATTTGACCAGACAAAACACAGTTGACAAAAACATAGCAGTTCAATGTAAACTGGTTGACAAAAGACACCACAAGTATGTTAACAGAACAATTATAATTTTGAACCTTTATCACTTTAAAAACTGAGAATGTTATACCTGAAAGACAAAGTACAACAAGGCTCTTATATACCAAGACGCACAAAGGGCAGGAATGTGAGTCCAATCTGCCAAAGGTGATATGTGATCAGATATTTTTAAGTCATATGAATTGCTTTATAGCTAATCCATCAGACTGGACATCATGTCAGTATTTATTTTTGTCAAAGTGAGTTATGGGTGATGCATTGACTTCATGATTACAAGCTTTTCTTGTGTACCTTTGACCACTATGAACGCAGACATAACGTTTATACATTTTCTCAATAATGAACAAAGTCAAAGTCGAGTTTTTACAATCGTGCTTCTTGCACACCTTTGTGACTTGTGTGTTGTACTGGTGATTGTAGAATAAACTGATAAATTACATATTTTACCATTTTATGGTTGAGAGGAGAGGCATATGTTCCTCTCTCATCAGCTTAAAAGGAGAGCACGCACGCACACACAGACGCACAAAGACAGACAGATCATTTCCTACAGTAAAACATTACATGGTTGCCATCACAAAAGCACAATGCATACTTCTAGACTCCAATTATCTGGAGAACAGGACACAGACACAATCTGTGCTGTGGACTTCTATTTACTGTGCTGTAACAGCCTTGTGTAATAGCCTCTGGTTCTGTTTTAACTATTCATAATGAGATGGCTCAGTGTACATCAGCTCAGAGCTGTGTGTAGAGGTAATTGGATGACAAAGAGTACACAAATACACACACACACACAAACATACCCATCAAACACATATAAATGCACACACACAGTGTTACAGATTCTGTAAACATTAGTGGAAATCAAATGTGTTAAACAGAGACATAAAGACAAGTGTCAACACACACAGATGCACACTTGTACCCGTGCACTCGTGCCTTTGTAGCAGCACCCCACCCAGTCAGGGCCAAACACAGCAGCCTTCGCCCATTACCATGGCAACCCCTTCCTCAACTCCCCTTGCAGTGACATCACCTTTGCTGTGGATCTGTTTTATGTGACTAAATATACACAGTGGAGCGTTTATTTTCATTTGCAGCATGGGGGATCCATGGCATATGAGTTTTAATACAACCTGCATACACGTACGCACACAAACAAGTACATCTCCATAAATCTATATTTAACAGGATGGTTTCCTTGGATGGTTATAATCCCCTGGTTGTAATTTTTCCTACATCAATATTTAGTCAAAGACAATTTCTACATGATTAGATGACCAGGTGATTAAAGATGTTCTTTATGAAATAGACTTTTTGATATGGTAAAGTTTTCTCGTTTTTTAAATTAGTCTGCCATCACATAACACAGGGTATCAATTGTTAACCTGAAGCACTAGCTAGGGTCAACACATGGAGGATTTTGGCATCTGCATATGCTGTCATCACTTAAAAGGTGATAAGCGATGATGTTTTTGTTTAAAATCTACTCACTACTAGTAGTAGTAATACTTCCTCCACCACATACACATTTTTCTGTCTTTAAAAACTACATAATTGAAATGTCCTTTAGAACAATAAATATTTTTCCTATAATCTTGATTCTGTTATTAAAAATTCATAAAAATTGAAATGGCATAAATTAGCCAAACCTTTTTAATCTGCATATTTTATATTTTAGAGACAATAGTTTTAAGATATCATGTGTTGGTCCTACTGGTGGATACAGTTTATTTATGGAAGAAGTATGGCATCACCACTGAAAAGGAAAAAACACATCTACTGCAGATTTCTTCCTTCTACACACACAAACACACATATCAAACTCTATAGTATGTTTGATACGGATGGTACACGACTTCATAAATGATTCACCCTGCTGTATTTGAATATCATGCTCTGCAGCTCGCTCCCCACACCACATGAATGTGTACGTGCTTCTGAGTTTCCATTAAAACCAGTTTCCTCTCTGACATCTGAAAGCTCTTCTTTGATCTCCAGACTGCTGACCTGTCACAGTAAACGTCTCCATTAAAATTTATTTGAAAAGGCAGGGTTTTAGTCCCCAGAGATATAGTCTCTTGTACAACTGAGTGTTTTAATATGGATTTATTTTAAATCTCTAGCATGTGGTAGTAGCTTAGAAGTAGTGAGTTTTTATAGACAGTCTATGGTTTTAACCAGGTAAATCTAGTTTTAACATCAGTTACACTCAGTCTGTACCAATAAATCCGATCTAAAGACTGATTATGCCATCAAATTTTTCCAACATGAAAGTTGTCCTTATGTGAAAATCTGAAATCGTTTTCTGTAACATTTTGTGCTCCTTATTAAAACTGCAGTCGGCAACAACAGCACTGGGTTAGAGACTGCTCCTGGCTCTGATTGGTTGGCTCTGGAGTAATTCATGCTATTATTATTATTATTATTATTATTATTATTATTATTATTATTATTATTATTATTATTGTTATTATTATTATCGTAAAATATTATCTGTCTCATGTACTACTGTCAGGATAAAGTTTTACAAATACTGTTTTTGCAAATATGTCAAAAAAGAATTCCTTACTCCTTCTTTAAGATGTCACACTCATTTAAAACAGACTAATTTCTTAGTTTTCTAGAATCTGTGACATTTCTTCTTTACTTTGCACTGTTCAGTTTTATCATTTACAAAAGGTAGGAAACTAAATCTTTTCATTGCCCAGATATGAGAAAAGCAGCTGAATTAAGCAACTAAAACCATCCATATTGTGAAAATCTGGTGTTAGAAACAAGCTATTGAAAAGGCAGTTGTGTGTGTGTGTGTGTGTGTGTGTGTGTGTGTGTGTGGTCCTCCAACTGTTTCAGCCCCCATCTGTGATGTGATATTAAATGGTGGATTTTCTTTGATGCCCATAAAACTGCCTCATTACCCCTAGTAGCTTCAGAAACTATCTTCAGCATCATTACACGTGCCTGCTGTAAAATATGCACTATAAGTGTAAATCAGCACTCTCTGTTGTTGCAGAAATGCTTAAAGTCATGGAGGGTGATTATAACCTTCTTTTTTTTTTACAGAGAAAGAAAAGTGAAACGGAACAGATGTCTAAATATAGATGACATACAAAACAGAGCTAAAAACCCTTCATTACTGTGCCATTGAGTGAATATTTATTATTCATGTGCATTTGTTGGCCCCTCTGGGTGTTGTGTGAGTACCAAAACCTAATCATCAAATATCTTGGAATTCTGGGGATTATTTATCTTCATTTTTTTACCTCAGTAAATGCAAAATGATTTATGTGTCTGTAAAAAGAACACTTTTATTTTTCCACAGAGCTGTTCTGAACCACATCAGACGTTTCACCTGTCGCCAAATCAAAACTGCATTTGCTTACATTTTTGTTTAAACGTTTTACACTAAGACAAAAGGATTCATTCATGTATGTACAACCACAAGACACAGATTCAGTTTTCATCTGTTGATATTTACTGCTAAACCACCTCTTTAGTGAAAATCAACACAGCAATCTGTTTGGCACAAGAGAGGTGGCTTCAGGGGAAGAAGGATTCGAAGAGGACTGCTCACATGAGACCTCAAACACACACAAGCAGACGTCACTGCCACTAGCTGGCCAGAAAGTAATGTCAATGAAAAACAATGTTTCTGGAAAAAGACTTCTATTGTATTTGGGTGATGAGCTCAGATAAATATCTTTAAACCTGGGTAGAGTTAGGGCTCGCTTGCACACAAAAAAAATGAAAAAAACGATACATAAAAAACATTTTTCAGCAGTTTCCAGTCTTTGTTAAGCTAAGCTAACCAGCTGCCTTCTGTAGCTTCATATTTAACAGAGAGATATTAGAGTGGTATCAATCTTTTCCTTTAACTCTATTATAATAAGCGTAATTTTCAAGTGTCAAACTATTCCTTTAAGAACATTAGGATTGTTAAAGTGTGTGCAGATATTGCGTTCATCTGCACGATGGAGGCTCCAAGATGATAATGGAATTTTTACAAAAAACTTGTTTTGACATTAATTGAAAATACTATATCATAAAAAGGGTATTATCTCACAAAAGTAAATTTTATCCAGAGTAATGGAAGTTTCCTTTTGCCTCAACAGCCTTCCTCTGTTCTAATAATCGCATCCACCTCCTCTTTCCTTAACCCAGATTCTTTCTCACTATGTGTGTTTGTTGAATGTGTTGGTTTGCTTTTTTTTATATAGCCCTTTAAGATCTGCTGTCACTGCTCTGTTCTAATAGTATAACAAGACCTCAGAGGCACTGAACCACACACATACACAAAAGGACACACACACAGCGGAAGATAAAAAGGGAATCTTTCAGGCCTCAGCAAAGCCAATAACAGCTTTTACAATGAAGGAAAAGGCAGTAAAGAAAGAACGATCAACGTAACAGCATTACAGCAGGCCATGCGAGCAGGGTTTGCTTCCATCTCGGAGGCTGCTGTCAGTGTGTGGCCTTTTCTGCTATAACACAACACAAAACAAGCGATCTGTCACCTGCAAGATTTCCATGTAAGGCTGGAGACACCCTGTCAACACTGGAAACGCTCGTAACACTTCATCATGCTAACCAGCAAATTCTTAAAATCTCATTTCCCATGTTTCCTTCCTTGTTGATGAAAGTGTGAGATGACAAACAAAATGACACCAGCTGCTGAGACTGGTGACATCAGCACGCTGAGGACGTCTCATGGCTGACACTGCAGCGTGGCTTTTTGAAGTTAAAGTTGTCAATAGTGACAAGGGTATGATGCAGCTTTTTAAAACTACACTATCTATATACTGTCCCAGTATTTAACATCATGAATGTCTTCATCTTCAAAACTAAAATGTGGGCTATTTGGTGCATCTGTCCAGGATAACAGGACCAACAAAGCTGTATTGCAATCTATACTTGTCTAAACTAACTCCAATTGACTCAAATCATAATATGATATTTGATGCTACACTGATTCTTCGTATTGGCATGGGATAAAATCTTTAGATCCCTTTTCTCAACTATAGCATACATTTCCAAGTCAAATAAAAAATGAGCAATTATAGTTCAAGTAGGAAAATGTCAGTAAGAAACCTCCATCATATAAGCACTTTTCAGACCACATGACTGCCTGATATGTGGCGTAATCAAAGACCAATACTGGTGTGATACTTTGAGCCAGATCAATATGAATATCTGAGAGTTGGATTTTTTTAAACATGAACATGCGACCTGGAGAAACATTTTTGATAACCAATCTCTTAAATTTGATTATTAAATAATTGAGAGTAGTTAAATAATTTCCACTCAGCAGTACATTAACAGTTACAGAAAATGAACTTGTCAGTGGTCTCTTTTGTCACTGTTTCTAAATTAGCTCAAACATGTGAATGGTATTTATCAACTGCAATATCTTACTTATCAGCCAACATTGATGCTGATATCTTTAACAAGCCGGTATATCTGTCAGGCTCTACGACATACAGTACATCTGCAAGGCTCTTTGTAGCAGTGTAGAGACTGAGGTTCGAGTCCCATGTGTAAAAAAGTTGACATGTTTTAAGTTACATAATGTTTTGTAGACAACTTCCGTCACGTGACTTATGTTACTTACCTTCTTAAATTACATGATGTACTTCTTTTAATCCACACCACAATCTTTTCTTAAACCTAACCAAACTACCACAGTTTCACAAAGGCCTAAACAACACAGAAGAGGCGAATCCTAGGTGAGTTGAGGAGTTGCACTTTACTCAGACACGTTTGTAATAACAGCCAGTCAAAGAAGACAGAGTTTTAGATGCATGAATTAAAGTTACAGGAGAGGGTTGGTGAATTTTTCGGATATGGGCAAAATCAAGTTACAGTGACTCAAGTTCCAGCGCTGCCCCACTGGTAAATTTTTATAGGGGGGGGTTGGGGTTTTTTCTGTGCCCACAAAGTAATTGTAAAAGACTTTGATTTCTACTAGCACAATGGATACTTATTTGTCTTAGAATATGGAAAATAAACCTCAGGAACATGCTTTAATCTTTTCAGAAGGACAGATGAAAGAAATTTTGAATGAGAGATTGCACTGAGTTTCAGAAGCTAGTAGGACAGAGGCTTGTCCAAATGGGACGTCTAGACTTCGGCTCTCTATAGACAGAAAGCAAAATGAACGTACATCCAGTCCTTTAATCAACCTCCTCTCATGTGAATGTTTCTCACACACACACACACACACACACACACAGTAATATGTCCTCAGCTGCTCCATCAGCCTTGTTGAGACAGCAGGTTGTCTAATTGACTGACTTGATTAGTCTCGTATGTGTCTGCTCACCCGCACAACCTCATTTATCACTACTGGGACGGAGAAAAAGGAGGAGGGGTGATGTGAGGAGCAGATACAGTACGGTTTCTCAAACACACCTGACAAGCTGACAGCGTGTGTGAGTGTGTGTAGATATGAACAGTAGAAATAAAGAGAGAGGAGAGGGAATAAGATGAGCTCAACGTAGGGAGGGAAGAAAGGAGAGGATTAGAATGAGAAGCATGGAGGTTGTGTTATTTGAACTAACAGTGGGAGCCAGAAAGAGAAAAAGAAGGGAAAGAGAGAAGACAAAAGGAGAGAAGAGAGAAAGAGGGACGAGTCCTATTTGTATTCAGCCTCAAAAAACGACAGACTGAGGGAGAGATTATAGAGCACGGAAAAGTGATGGGGATCCCTGTGCGAGTTAGAAAATGAAGATAGACAGACAGAAAAGAAGAAGGAGAGAAAAGATTTTCAATTAGCCTGTTTGAGCGCTAGCTGCTCGCTGCCTGCGCTGATGTCTGCTGATTGACAGCTCATGAAGAGCGTTTTGCCACATGGGCCTCACCCACTCACCCACTCTCACTCGCTCTACCACACACACACACACACGCACATACACACACACACACACACACACACACACACACACACACACACACACACACACACACACACACACACACACTTATACACTTAAAATATCCTGAGCTTCTCTCTCTTCTTTCCTGGACTGCTGACAGAAGATGTCGATCTTGCTTCCCTTTGTTTTCTTTCTTTTGTTTACCCCTTCTCTCACCCCTCCTTTCCTCCTACCTTTTCTCTTTTTTATCTCCCACCTACTCTCTTCTTCATCCTTCTCTTCTTCCCCACTATTTCCACTTCTCCTCATCGCACTCTTCACCCTCCTCTCTTTGTAACTTCACCTCCTCATTTGCTTCTTTCCCTCTCCAGCCTCACTCACTCTCTCTCCGAAACCTCTCTAACCTCTATGTTTCTCGCCCTCCTTCCTCCTTGCCTCGCCATTTTGCTCCCTACTCTTGCCATTTATTTTCCACTCAGTAACCTCCCACGCTCCTATCAGAATCTCCTCCTCATTTTCAAAATTCAATCTCAGCCAAGTGTTTTTGACAAGATGTGTCATATGCACAAGAACAAGCTCAGACGCAGATTCCCTGTGGGCAGTTTGTACTTGCTTGAAGCAGATTTTTATTTTGTTTCTGACAAAAGACTGTTTCTGACAACAGCAATGAAATTTTTTTGCAGTGACACACGTACATGGAGTGATCAACTAATGGATGATTCAAGGGTTTAAAAGTGGCTCTCTGAAATCTTTGAGAAATGATGAATGGTTGAAGTAGAGAATCTGCAGCAGAAACAGACTGAAAGCTGTGACATGAAGATCTACTTTTGGCAACTTGTTGGAAACTGACTAGAGCAGAGCAATCAATTCAAAATGATGTTTGAAATTCATAGTTGATGTAATTGATTTTTCATGGCTGCCTCAGCTCTTAAATCACTTCTAAGACCTTCACTTGAAGATCTTTTATGTTCTTCGGTTTCTTCTGTCGTCATTGTCACTATGGTATTTCTCTTTTATTCTCTTCTCTCTCTCTTTTCAAAAGACTTCACTCATTTTCTCTTTTGGCATCCATCTCCCTCCGTCTTTATCTCACAAAATACACACTTATATACACATACATGTGTGAGGGGAAACCCCAGGACTGTTCCACCATCTGTTAATGCTAAGCACTACTGCAGTGTAGTGAACACATACACAGAGAGAGAGAGAGAGAGAGAGAGAGAGAGAGAGAGAGAGAGAGAGAGAGAGAGATGCCTTGCAAATGTAGTATTGTTGCGAATAAAAAGGCAAAGAATACTGCTAGAAGTAACAGTAGACAGTGTTAATATCATATGCTGTGTCATCACACACACACACACACACAGAGCTGCTGCCTCCTCTGCCAACATTCTCATGAACGCACACCCTTTTGAGCAAGTGTGTGTGTGTGTGTGTGTATATATATATATATATATATATATGTGAGAAGAAACATAATTACAAAAGCCGGCAGCAAACATGCACAAACGAACACACACGGGAGATAGTGTAGGATGTGATCAATAGCTATTGATCTGCCACCTTTGGCTTGTCTTGGCAGCGCTTCATGTTAGACATAAAAATGTCCACACCCGCCAGGATAAAGACATAGGGCACGCACACACACACACACACACACACACACACACACACCACTTGAGCAATTACACAGATGAACATCCTTTTAAACAAACACACACATGCAAATGATATTAATTTTATTCCTATATTTAGCTTTAAAACTGATAATTCATACACAGTATAATAACTTGGATCAGGGAAGTTATACTGTTTCACTGGAGCATGCACACGTACACGCACACTCCTCCATCATCTCACCTCTGTAGCACATAGTTAGCCACAGCAGCTCCAGCACCTGACCCCCAAACTCACACACGTCCAATCCCAGCATGGTGCTTCTCTGCGGGGCTGCACTCTGTGCGTCGGCTGGCAGAAGACGAACCAGAGAACCAGGGGAACCTCCACAGGTAGCAACAAAGCACAAAGTAGCAGAGTAGGGACGGATTAAAGCATCCACAAAAGTCTTGGACTGGAAAGAAAAGGGGTGTCAGACAAGCATCTCCTCCCCAGAGGAAATAATTCTCTTTTTTTAATAATGTAGTTGAAGGGGTCGAAGGGGAAGAGGAAAAGGGCTGGAGTGGGAGAGACAGAGGCAAGGAGGGTGTGGGTGTGATAAGGGATGTATGTGAGTGAGAGAGAGAGCGAGAGCGAGAGAGAGAATGGATGGAGGGAGGGAGGGAGGGGAGAAGCAGCAGACACAAGGAGCAGCTTGCTTTTTGCACTTCTTCTTCTTCTCTTTCGTGAGCTAGAGCAAGAGAGAAAGAAACCTAAAGCCTAAAATGCTAACTGTCAGCTGTTTTTCCCCCTCTTGCAGCACCGAGGATGCTGGAAGCTAACGGTGGCAGGCAGATGCTGGTTCAGCCGGCAGAGCTGTCTGCAGCAGCAGCATGGGTGTGAGTGTGTGTATATGTGTGTGTGTGGTACTCAGACGCTGGCTATCGATTCGCAGACGAGCAGAGAACCCCTCCCCTCCTCCACCCCCTTCCCCCTCCTCATGTCATCAGCCCAGAGACTGCAATGAGCTCATCCTTTACCACCCTCCCTCTTTCTCTCTTCCCCTCCCTCGTCCACTCTCCCTCTGCGCTCCTCCTCTCTTTTTCCACACCTCATTCCTTCTCACGCACCCCGTCAACTCTTTCAGGCTTTTATTTTCCTCTTCATTTCTCATCACTTTAATGGATTCTCATGTGGTGTCCACTCTCTCCCTCCACCTATTCATCACTGTGTCACGCCATCTCTCTCTGGCGTCTCTATTTATCTTACCCCCACCACCACCTATTCGACTTCATCTTCTTCTTTATTTCCCTCTGTCTTTTAGTGACCACACCCTGTCAGCAGTATGCTTCAATTATGACTCTCCCTCTGATCTTTTTTCCACTCAATCTTTTTCTCCATCATCATTTTGTCTAGTTTTTCATCCTTTTCTCTTTTTCTCTTCTCAGTTTTTGCATTCTTCTCCTCTCTTCTGACATCCCTGTAGCAAAAAGGGAGGCTGTGGTGCCGTAGAATACAAAAGGGGCTGCTTCTCCTACTTGACAATCAGACATACTCTCTGTCACACACATCTGCACACACACATTTGTACCACTATCTCCATGAGGGCATCTCATCGACATAATGCATTCCCTAGACCCTTACTCTAACCTTAACCATCATGCCTAATCTTAACCCAATTGTAACCTGAACCCTAAAACCAAGTCTTAACTCTCAAAAGCAGTCTTCAACTGACATGAGACAGTCACGATCGGTTGGTGTGCATTCAAGTTAAAGTCCCCAACGGGATATCAAAACATGAACCACACTCAGAGGTTGTCCAGATGTCATGTAGCACGTTATGTGAAACAAATTCTCTCTTTCTCAGTCTCTCGCTCTCTATTGCTATTTTACACCCATAAATATAAATCTATGTTCCTAACTACAAAATGTGACATCAAAATATTGTTTGGTGGTGGTCAATTCAGTATTTAGTCAAAAACTGTAGGATAAAGTGTTATTTGAATGCAATGAATTTCCCCGTATTGTCCCTTGTACAGTATTTAATGACAAATACCACATAGCTGAACCGGCCATGTTCATCACATTACAATTAATGTATAAACTTAACAAATGGACTGGTTTTCCTTGGTGAAATGGGCCAGTTTGATAAATGAGCGGCGTCAGTTCGTGTGCTTCTACTGAAGCTTCTACTGAACATCAGTGAGGAAGTGAGAGGGAGCGCAGATTAAACACAAAACACTGAGGCGGAGGAGAGACAGAGCTGTGTCTTGATCCAAACTCAAATTGGCCATAGTTTGTCTTTGCTTTTGTGTCAGTTGAAAGCAGTGCATTCATATTGGAACAGAAAGAGGACGGAAGGACTGGTCTGAGCTAGAGCTAGACCAATATATTTGAGTCAATATTGGTCTTCTTATTGAATAATAGATATCAGTCAAGTTTCTCTGTTGATCATATAAATATTTTAGATTCTGTTCTATGCGTCAAACACAGCAGCTTAGTCAATGGCCATATTTTTCAAACTTTGGCTTGGTAGATACCCCTCTACTGTCGTTTCTCGGCATGCCTGTCTAGAATAAACAGCCAGCAGCAATGCTGATAAAGCGGATTGTGAGATATATCTTCCCCGGTGAACACACTAACCCCCCTCCTGTCCTGCCTGCTGCTGCTCTCGGGAGCTGCTCTTAGCTGCCGGAGTGTCTCTGGGCCAGGCAGGGCGGGTTGCCTCTCCACACACAACAAGCACTTCTTCACCTCGTTCTCCAGCAGACTGGACCTGAACACGTTATATTAGCACCGCCACTGGCTGTTTGTTTCACAAACCAACCACACAACCAGAGCACTATGTATGACTGTTAACTTGTCCTTCAGAATGAACTCAACACTCGGATAAACAGGGATTTCATCAGATTCAGTGGCCCTCATTGCTATTTTCCAAATGGAGAAGTCTAGAGGGGTAGGTAGAGCCTCATTTTTTACAACGTTTAGGACCACTGACCAAGCTGCCATATTTGACCAGTTGTGAGTTGTGTTGCATTGTAATTTTAGAAAACAATCTCATGTAATTTACGTATAAAATCAGTGACAACATTTAATTTCTTTCATAAAAACATTATGAATATTGGCAATTAATATCAACTTTCCTAATAGGTTGCATCTTTCAATATGATCTTTTCCTTTTTTGGAATAAATTGCAAGAGGTGTGTCATCCTTTTTGACCCTGGTGGCGTCATGTCAAGCATCTAACTGGGTGTATTTTGGGGACATGAAAATATTTCATTTGCACACGTCCGGTATGTGAGCTTGAAAAAATAACATCCTATCACATTTTACACAAACTAGGACAGCTGCCTACAATAATAATCTTGGTTTACTTCTTCAGTATGTTTTTTGACACAAAACACAATAAACACTGAACATACAATCAGTTAAAAGTGTCTAAAATCTAAACATCGCAGGTTCCGTTATTAATGTGAAGCACAGCTGGAACCCAGTATAGACAGTGAGGTCACTGTGCTGTCAAAATACAATAAAATGATGACTTACAGAGATTATTCTAAAGAGATATCAGAGATCATTTTATAAAAATTTGAAGCTTGTTATACAAAAGCCTCGTTGTACAAATCCATCATTTTAAAATGGCTAACGACAGTAAAAACTGATTTAATATCAGTGCCTTGCCCTACCAATCACCCCTGCCGGTGTCAGCAGTGGGTCTTCCTCCTGTCCTAAAGCAAGCAGTGCTATAAACCCATTACGTTCTTATTGCTTTATGGAAATATAAATCAGCAGCAACAGTGGTCCCTGGTGGACTGAGTGGCATCTATAAAATGTGCGCTTGAACAAGGTAGTCATGGATGGTGTCATAAAGAGTGTTTCAGCATATGGAGCCCCCTTAGGTTTAGGAAAAACCTGATAAAATGCTCAGCAGGCACCAGCTGAGGACCTGCTGTGACACAAAGACTAAACAAAATGTCACCATCAAATAAATAAAATAACAATAAAATGCATTTAACACAATACATATAAATACATGCTGGCCAACATCAAAGTAGTACTTTGACATTTTGGGAAATGTGCCTATTCTCTGTCTTCACGATAGTAAGATTAGAAGATTGATACCGCTTCTGTCTGCATGGTAAGTATGAAACTACCGCCAGCAGACCGTTAGCTTAGCATAAAGACTGGAAAAAGGGGGTAAACAGCAAGCCTGGCTTTGTCCAGAAGTAACAAAATCCATCTACCAGCACTTCTAAAGCTCACTGATTAACATGTTTGTATCTTGTTTTAACTTGTACAAAAAAAACAAAGTGTAAAACTTTGTAGTTGTAGTTCTACATGGTTATGAAGTTATAAAACCTAGCTGTTTAAAGTTCACTTAAAGCTCTTGTTGTCTGACCACTAGGGTTTGTGATGCTCCCTCCTGGGTACTGAGAGAAGAAATAGTCTTAGTTTTCTCACTTGCTGTTAATAAAATCAAGGTTATCCAAAGTTATTTGGGGGGAAAAAAGGGTCTCCTATCGGCTCGATAAGGTGCACAGACTGACAACCGGGGAAAAACAATTATCATACAGTAACACATCTCAAATTGAATTCACGGACTGATATCACATGGATTTGCAAGTGTAATCTGCATTGATTTGGAAAGTTATTCCATTAAGCTGTGGGTACATGAGCTCTGGTAATTGCTTTCTCTCTCTCTCACACACACACACACACAGATACAGCATGTAAGCTATGCACTTGGGGTGCGTGTATAAGTAGTGTCTAAATGGTTTTCCGACAGCATATTGGGTGGGCAGCATTTATCTCTGCTTAGTGTGCAAAGAATAACCCGACTCATTTGGAGCCCATTCAACCACGACTGCCTGATTTAGTCAGACAGAGAATGACTGAATAACCCGACATTTATTCTCTGAGGGAATGAATAATAATTTGATGTGGTAAAGTTAGACGCTGGGCGATGATGATTGAATAAATATAAAGGTGTTTGTCAAGCAATGACTGAAGTACAGAGGTAATCAGGAGTGGTAATCAAGTCTGTCAGGGGATGAAGGAATGACTACGTTTTGTTGTTACTCCTGGGAAACTCCCTTAATTTGCATGGCCCTCAAACTTGATTATGAATAATAGTCTATGAAACACACTCTACATACAATTTCAAACCATCTGTCACCACAACTCTATCCAAGTGTGTACGCTGCTCTCTGCTGAGGCAGACGGGCCAGCTAACTTTACTGTCAAAATATCAGGGCAGGACGGCGTTCCATCTCAATTATTTTCAGTATTGTTGATTGATTTGTTTTTTGATTAATTAATCAACTGTTTAGTGTATATAGTGTCAGAACATGCTCATCGCAATGTCCCAAAGCTCCAGGTGAGATCTTCAAGTTCCTTTTTTGGTCAAAAAACAGTCCAATTTTATAGAAAACATGGGTTCTATTTAACCTCAGAGAGAAGCAGAAAAACATTTTAGAACCTTTAGCTGGCAAATGTTGGTATTTTTACTTAATAAAATGATTATCACTCATCAAACTATTCATTTTCTGTCAGTCAGTGGATTAAACAACTAATTGCTTCAGCAAAGAAACATAAACAGAGAGAGAGTTTTTCTTGATCCTTATGATGCAGATGCTTTAACGTATCTTCAGTAATAATAGTTCAGCTGCTGCTCTGAACTCCCTTTACACAAACACCAGTACAATTAGCACCAAACAAAATCATATCCTTATCTTTTATACCACAAAACTACCAGTCATGATTCTCAAAAAGATCACTGTATATTTTATGTTCTTTAATTTTATATTTTCTCTATTTGTATTTCAAATGAATTTTACCTTTTCAGAGGAGGTTGAGAAAGCCTTTACTGATGTTGCGCTAGCAGCAGACGTCTTGTCTCACAGTTTATTTGTCACAATGGCAGATGATTTACATACCCTGAGAGTCAGCGGCAGGCCCACCCCTCTCCAGCCTCAGATCACCCCTCCACTTTGTCGTCTTTGCTGCATAAACACGTTGGAAAAAGATTTTTTCATTGGGTCATTTCGTTCGAAGTCACAGTAACGCCCACATCTGTTTATAAACTCGGCTAAGTAGACACAGTTATGATAACCTCTCAAAGGTTCGAGATTATAGCAGTCAGGGGAAGTTAATATTTAGTCTGAACTTATTGATAAAAATATGCTGGACAAAATATTATAATACACATCTCAGTGCAATTCAAAGCACTGCAAACTTCAGCCTCATGAAGTTGAATCAACACCTCTTTTTAAAAAAACAAAATGTGGCATGCTTGTAAAACATTACTTTATTAATACATAAAGAGGTATTCTTGGGAAGGCCTTACCTCATCATTCACTACCACTACGTGTCTACGGCCTAGTGCTCTGAACAACATAAACACACAAGGCAGAGATGTTTCCTGCAAAAGACAAAAACACAGAACATTAAAATGTGGATTTTTTGCAAGGCTGTTGAATATGACTACTTTTAGTAAGTTTACCTATTAAACTGGCAACTGAGTGTAACTGAGGTATGAGGCATACCTGATGTGTGTATATACACAAATACTGTATATACAGATGCCCACATCATGTTAGCTCCAGGAAGTCAGGAGTTGGAAGTGAGGTGATGTAATGATGTAGTGATGTGACAAGGAGCGACAAGTCCACAGCAGGTTGTGGCGGATGATTTCACCCAGCACCACGTGGTTAATGTTGTGACTGGGTCTATTTGAATCAAAACTATTATCTTTTCCTACATCTAATTTAAGTAGTTTGGGTGTTGAAAATTATGAGTCAACTACATCTAAAAATAATAAGTTAAAAGGCCTAGCACAGGACTCAAACCTTGGGCTCCTGGGAGAAAGCCCTGTGTTTGACCCACTCAACCACCATGTCCTCCTCCCCTCAGACTTTGTCGCTTTTTACATACTAAATCACCTGACTTCCTTAAGCTTTTCTGGCAGAATGGTCTGAGGACTAACTTACGCACACTGTCGATTAGATAGGGTGCCATGTCCAATTGGGTGGCGGTGCAGGATGACTGGATAGGTGGTGTGCAGTTTGGGTGGGATTTGGAATGAAATGACTCTCAACACCAAAGATCAGCCTTTCTGCTTTTAGAGCTAAAATCAAAGTTGGTCTGAGTTTTTGGTCTGGGCTTTTGGCTTTGGTTTTGCCAGGACAAAAGTGTTTATCAATCTCCAGATTGGACTTTTATGGACACTGTGCTCTCAGCCACAATATTATTATAAAGAAGAGATCATCATTTTATATGATGACCCCCCCCCCCAGTGTCAGCAGTTTCTCTTGTCCTAAAGCAAGCAGTGCTATAAACTCATTATGTTCACATTGCTTTATTGAAATATAAATCAGCAGCAGCAACGGTCCCCAGTGCATTGAGTGGCATCTATAAAATGTGTGCTTGAATAAGGTAGTCGTGGATGGTGTCATAAAGAGTGTCTCAGCGTAAGGAGCCTCCTTAAGCTCAACCATTTTTACTCAGGAAAAACCTGATAAAATGCTCAGCTGGCGCCAGCCAAGGACCTACTGTGCTGAGGTATTACTTCGTAACAGGAAGTCAGTAGCTCAACCCTCAACTGAACACAGGTTGTCACAACAGTGTAAACATTAAACAAAGTTCTATCTAATAATCCACACAAGGGTTCTCATAAGGGGATTTTTCTGAAATCTCAGTACTTTTGGTACTTTAATGATATTGTTTAATAATACTTAGTGATATTGTCAATGTAGTACTTTTACTTGTAATACAATCTTTATTTACATTGCTCAGATGTCACACAGATGACTACAGACTTTTATTCTGAAGAAGGCAATGTGCTGAAATGCTGATTCATTAATTAGGTCTTTTTTCCCCACAGAAGCCATTTTGACATATAGATGAGGCACAGGTATAAAATACCTGCTAACGATGGCTGAATTCCATTTAGCTGCTTCAGTTTCTGAGTCCTGGTATTGTGAATACTGGTTTTTCCTGCTACGACAAGTCGAAATATCTGCTGTGAAGAAGACCCGTCACCTGCCCGAGGGTTTTACTATATATAGCTAGCCTATAGTGAATGATAAAATTGTTTTTGTTTCGGGGGAAATTTATACCTTAAAGAATTCCACATGTCTTTAGTAGAGTTGTAAAGTCATAGCAAAGCTACCTCACCTTCCTGGTTATACCATGACAGTTGCCTCCATTACCTAGCATTTTAACAGAGGCAGTAGATTGATTATTATACTGTCTGCTGTCTGTAATACCATATGGAGGGTCATTCCTCTGCCCTATGCATAGATTTTGTAGTTGTGGTGTCTTTAAACTGTTTCGAAACAAAAACTACTGAAATTATATGTAGCTACAGCCAGCAGCCAGTTAGCTTAGCTTAGTTTAACACAGATACTGGAAACATGGTTGGCTATTGTGTCCAGTAGTAACAAAATCTACCTGCCAGCACCTCTAGTTCACTTTTTGTACTAATTAAACAAACCAGATACAACACATTAATTAATGAGCTTTAGATGTTCTGGAAAGGGGATTTTGTTACCTTTAGACAAAGCCAGGCAAACTGTTTCCGTTTCAAGTCATTATGTTAAACTGAGCTTCCTGGCTGTGGCTTTATGTTTACAGTACAGATGTGAGAGAGTGTTTTTTATGTAACTCTCCAACAGTTATGATTAAAATAATACTATAATAGCAACATGAAGCTCAGAGATAAGACCTTTGACGCCAAATTGGACAAAATGTATGTCCTTTAACCAAAATAGCAGTGTTTTCAAATCACTACACCATTGTTAATATATTCTACACGCTTCCCTGAATTTTAATACAAACCAACTTACTCAATTTGTGTTTGTCAAAAGGCCATCAAATATTCCATTACTTGTCCACCATTAAAATCAACAAGTTAGGTTCTCGTACTTAAAAAGCTTTCAAAGTTTTTTGGGAGGTTAATTCATGAATTAGGCGTAGGAAAACTAATTTTGTTGTCTTAACCGCATGATGATTGTCCAGGTCTCCTATCAGCTGCATTGCTCTTTGACTGGGGCATTTCTCCAGCAATCATTTCTTCTTCTTCTTCTGTTTAGTTCTCCAACAAAGTCCGCTTTTCTACCTGCAACTAATCTACATGTTAATCCAAAATATTTTTTAGCTGCATTTAAGTCAAACATCTACCACTGCCACAAATAACCAATATTAGCTCAAATTCATGCATGATTCATGATGGCAATAAAATTATTTGGAGGCTGTGGACAAGTCTTTTTTTCTGGCCTTCTTCTGACATCTAGTGGAGACTGAGAGCAGTGATATAAGGGGTGTGCAGGTGCATATGTCTCTGAAATTATTTATTCTGTTTGTACATTTCTTTTTTATGCTATAGGTTATTTTAGGTTGATGTCATCAGTGATCTGATTCATTCAAAGCAAAACTTTCCAATATTAAGCCAGCTTCAGCTGCTTGAAAAGAGTCGTAACATTGTTCCTCTGGAAATAACAGTATCTATTCCAGCCAGGTGTGAAAGTTTTGGTCATATTTCATGCAATTTAATGGTCATCAACTTATTTGTATTACCAGTATAACATACTACAAATGATTCATCTCCGCTGTGGGCTGTCAGTGCTTGTAAGATTACATTTCATTATTGCCTCTGCTGCATTAGGTTACAGCTCCCAGAATACTGTCTACTCTACTAAGAAATATCTTTTGATGGTAAATGTGTTGAATGAGATACTGTCCGGTAACTGAAAGGTCACAGGTTTGATTCTGGCAAAAAAAATCCTTTAAAAGGAAACTAGGTCAGCTCTCTGAGGTGAGTTCTTCACTTGAAGTTCTGATGCTGCCGAGACTTTATTACTTTTTTGTTCAATCTGAATGATGACCCATGTAAATATGAGTGTTTGTCGATACCACATGACAGGAAACCTTTACATACTGTGCAGAGTGCGGAAAAAAAGAAAAAGAAATCACTCTTTTGCAAATGTTTAAATGTCTTCATTTCAAACAGACAAATAACATAATTAATTTCAACTTTATTAATTCCCAAAAGGCTAACCCAGTGGTTATAAAATAGAGCATTGTCTATATTTTAACATCTAGAACTTTAGAACTGTACAACAAAACAAAGACCACAAGACCACAAAGGAGACAAATCAAAGGGTAAAACCACTATAATGTACAAAAAAACTAATATTTGAAGAAATGTTAGATTTACACATTTGCAAAATAAAATAATTAGAGAATGTGTGTTTTGTGTGGTACCCCACACAGGAATAAATTGATTAGTTTAAACTGAACATACGTGGTAAACATCGTGTTACATTCATATAGCACTTCAGGAGGGACACTTGTGGGTATTTCTCAACATAAAGAGACCTTTTCTCAGTAGTAGGTCAAACTGCAAACATTTGGTTTTTGTACATTTATTACAGACAGAAGTACAAATATATGCTCAGTAAAGCTGACAGAAGGATGAGCCATGGATATATATCTCCATGTCATAACAGTTCTCTCTTGCTAAAATGGCCTCACGCCTCTTACAGCCAAAGAAGACAAGATATAAAACAATCAGGCGGCCCATTAAGTCTCCTCTCCTTTCTTCAAAAACACACTTATGGACGTGTCTTAAATAATGAGATATGTGAAACCCAAACCAAACACTTAAAATTAAAACAAGTGTTCAACAATAAATAACAGCATTTGCTCAGTGCAAAACGACACAATACTGGAAAATACTAACTGTTCTAACTTCACCTAAGAAGACCTTAAATAGTCAGTGAAGTAGTAGTAAACTACAGGCTGACTTTTGATCATGAACACTCACTCAAAAAAGCTTTTCAACGCAAACCACTTTAAATGTCTCGTTTAGGTCAATAAGACAAAAGCATCCATCTGAATGATTTAAAAACAATAATAAATCAATGTTATAACAGATTAATAATGTATCACTGCATTACCACAACATTATTTCATAAGGGAAGTAAGATTTGTTCTAACAGCAGTTTGAGGAGGCAGAATAATAAGAACAAACAGAGAGACGTGCATGGATGTTTTTGTGAACAAAACAAAGCAGAGGGTTTCCCATTTACCAGGCATCAAAGTGATTCTTCTCACCAGGCTTCCCTCTCTCCCAGCTCCCAAAGTGGCTGTTTTATTTTGAAAAGATCCCGTCATTTTGACTTTATTTGACCCTATTCAGAAAATATCTTGAGTTGGGTATGTGAAACACAGAAACATGTTTTCTTCTCCTTCTTTTTTGTCCATTAATTTAGTATTTGCAGACAATGAAAAGAAAAAACTAAGGAAACGGAGTAAATCCCTGTGCTACCGTATCATTTGATGCCCCAGGTAAACAGCTGTAAAACAAACTCTCAAAGTGTGTGTGAGGTTTTGCATTAAGGTTCAAATGTCTTTTTGTTAATGAACCAGGCCTGTATATGGGGTTTCCGTATGTTGTATTGGCACCAAAAAGTATCAGTGACCTCTTGGCACTGTATGGTGTCCTGCACAGATCTGCATAGCTACTGGTGAACAGCTTCCGAGGCATCAGGTGGTCATAGTTTATGGATATTTGTTTGTGTGTGTGTGTGTGTGTGTGTGTGTGTGTGTGTGTGTGTGTGTGTGTGTGTGTGTGTGTGTACTATGTCTGGGCCAGCTGAAGTTCCTCCAGTCCGTGTTTACCCAGGTGATACCTGGCCAAGTCTTTCCTGGTCACTAGTCCAACCACCTGCAGAGGGTCACGAACCAAGAATGGGACATCTGATCAATCGTCATCATCCTGGCATTCAGCAACAAGAGCATGCTTATAAAACATTACTTTATTAATACATAAAGGGTGTTTTTGGGAAGGTCTTACCTTGTTCTCATCATTCACTACCACCAGGTGTCTGAGACCCAGCGCTCTGAACAGCTTAAACACACGAGGCAGAGATGTTTCCTGCAAAAGACAAAAGCCTCATTTAAGTTAACTTCAAACCTCAAAAAAACCACAGACCTCTGAAAGGGCTTTTACACAGAGAAATAAAGAGTCCTCTCAAAGAGCGTTAAATCAGAATTAGATTTTAATCCCACACTAACAGAGCAGTCTAAGAAACTGAATTACTTTCCACTGAGGAAAAAAATGCTTTGGCTTAAAAAAATGGAGAAGCCGTGGGATAGGATGTATATTTAAATCATTTTCAACATAGCATCTGTGAAACAGTTACCAGTTAAAAACAGGGGCAAATATGTGTTTGTATGTCAGTAGTGCGATATGTGTGTGTGTGTGTGTGTGTGTGTGTGTGTGTGTTACCTGCGGTACAGTGTAAGGCGTTGCGTTCATGAATTCAGTGAGGTCCATCATACACTCCCTCTCGTCCTGTGAGACGTGGATGCTCTGGATCGGGGGGAAGCGGGGATAGGCGTCTCTGAAGTCCTTCAGCTGGAGCTTCCTCTGGGTCAGCCGGGACCGGGCCAACTCCATAAACACCTGCCAGGACAGAGCAGGGACAAACAGTGACTGACTCCACTTAAATTCAGTCACAATAATGATGCATCTAATTATTTCCTGCCACTGATGTTACCTTGTGCTTGAGAAGAACAATGAGCTGAGAGCGGAGGATGAGGCCGCAGAGCTTCGCTGGCTAAATGGGATAGAAGAAAAACAGGAGACGGTGTGATTAATGAAAGAAAAACAGTTTCTATTTGCATTAACAGCTTAACCTTAAACTAAATTCTCTTTCTGGTACAGTTTTATCAGTCTGTATTACTCAGTGCCAGGTGTTGTCAGCTACCAAAATGTCATTTTAAGAGACACCAAAACTACATTTGCGGTTTCAGACTGATGTCAGCAATAATTTGTACATTTTTCTGTTGTCAAACTCCACAGCACCAGCACTAGAAATACACTGAACATAAGAGTTGAACTCAAAGATCTAAGACTTCACACACTGTCAGCAAAAATGTGAAATATCAGTGTTGAAGTCTTACATTGTACCCTTTAAAACCCCAAATACTAGGTTTCAATCCACCATCTGGTAGATATAGAACCATGGGTGGATTACTATTAAATAGGACTGGACAATAAAACAATAACAATAATTATCACATTTTTTTTCCAACAACAATATAACAAATGTTCAATAAATATTCTATAAATGTTTGATTATATTCACTTGAACTATACACAAATTAGGACTTTATTTATTTATTAAGATGTTTATTTTGTTGAGGAAAAAGGACTGAACAAAGCTTTTACTTGATTTTACCCTTGCATATTTGTTGACAAAGATTTTATCATAATTGTTTTGAATGTTCCCCCTCAGATTTGTTAAGTGATCCACTGTTTGGCTTCAAGTGTTGACCAAAATTAAGAGTTTAAACCACAATTAACCATCAGGGCCCTGTTTCAGAAAGCGGGTTTAGTGAAAACTCTGAGTAAGTTGAGCCCGAGATGAGAGAAACTCTGGGTTTTTGGTTTCAGAGAGCGAGATCAGATAAACTGAACAGAAATTTACGCTGTGAACCTAAGCTGCTCAGGAGGAGGTTTACTTCAACTAACGCTGAGTTTCTCTCCGACTCCTCCTGCGGAGCCTGAAGCGGCCGTGTGATATTTTCTCATTCAGACTGTCAATATCAAAGCACATATATGAACACAATTACGTCTTTAGAAACACTGAAATTACGGATAAATAGCCTATTAGTTTTTTTTTTACCCAAACATCATCTTGAACATGAACATGCTTTTATGATCAATCTGTCATCGATGTATGGTAAGAGACTTATCTTTGGACATCGTAAATTTATCCTCAGCACAGAATAAAATCTCTAAGCTACACTGTCCTTTATAACACAGTAACTCTCTGAACATTAAGGCAGCTGTCAGGTTGGCAACAGTTGCACAAAAACATTTACCGTGTGCTACAGTGCTGCAGTAATCACTGTTTGAACTGATCTGTATAAAGCTGATCAGTGAACAGTATCTTTTCATATTGTAGTCACACTGATTGAACATTCCTATCGTAGTTATCAACTGGACATGATGTGAATATTTCTGAGAATAAATATTCTAAACTACAAATAAATGTAGTTTAAAAGTGAATTTTTCATTATTTGCTTATAGTCTGAATGTGTTTTGACAGCATTTCATAAAATACAAAATGAGCAAGATTTTATTAATGTAACAAAGACGTCTAAAACTTCACAGTCAGTTTGGACCTAGACACGTTTTAAATTGCAAAAAATCATTAATAGGCATAAGCCTACTGAGTCGGACTGTCACTTTACACTCACATGTCCATGAGCTGCCTTAACTATGTCTAATCTGTTCGATTAATATTTTCAACTTCAGTTATTGCCACCGGCATTTAGTCCCGTCAGGTTACAGCTGAATTAACAGGCCTGTAGCTGTTAAAAATGAATAACAGGTTGTAGGAGAATTCCAGTACTTTATCATTCATTAAGGAAATTCCAGTCTGGTAAATGATGAATGAGCAAAGCTGCATAAAATGTAATAATGTTAATGTATCGATCCTCCACTCCTGTGTTTTAGAGCCATTCATAGTCCGGGTTGGCACGCATTCATATTTCTAGCTCCAGACGATTAAAATAGAGGCTCTGCCTTTATTTACCCGTTGCCATGGTGAATCATAGTATCGGAGCTCTATTGATGAGGCTTTTTTTCATCCTGATGCACGCGCTTCAATCAGGCTCAACATACTCAGAGTTGACTGAACTTATTTTGATCGGCCTTTCTGAAACTGAAACTCGGAGTTTGACAGCTCAGAGTTTGTCAACCCAGAGGTTCAGGTTTACACTCAGAGTTTGTTGAACCTCAGGAATTCAGGAGCGAAATTCAGTCTTTAAACTCGAAAGAAATAACAATTTGATACTTATCGTGATAATTATCGATATCGAAATATATGAAACTTTTTATAATGATAACATTTTTGGCCATATTGTCCAGCCCTACTGTTAAAATATAATAATTTTCTTTATTTAAGTCAGTTTATTTATCAAAACAAACAGAACTTAAGTCATCATACAGCACCTCGTCACTACCAGCGACCTGCGCGACAACTGGGAAGCCGTTGTGATTGGTAGATGTGTTGCTAAGGACGTCCACGATGGTTCCCACCTTCTCTATCCGGTTCAAACAGGTGACTGGAGAACTCATCACCTCTCTGGATGTGTGGTTAGGAGGGGTAAGTAGGGAGGGGGACAGTGAAATGACAATGGTAAAACAAACAGAGGTGACAAGTATGGAAAATAATAGGAAAGACAAAATCATAGTTCACTTAATTATTTACAAGAAGGAATATGTTTCAAAAGAACACTGAACGCAAAGTAAATACTACACCAACAGTCTCAGCTACTTGAATCTCTTAATTAACGCCAGCAGCAAAGAGAAAGGACCTTACCTGGCAGTCAGCCAGTGGGAGGTGGCAGGAGCCTCCCAGTGCAGGAAGGGAACGCTCTGCAGCTTAATGTGGATATCATACAGACCCTGAAGCAGGAAGAGACAGGTTACAGTCTGTGTCCAGAATGACTGTATATACTTATCTTATACAAGAAAGCAACATACTTCACCGTTTTGTACTAACAAGTTGTTAAACTATATGTGCTCCATCAGACACATTGCGACTTTATGGAACTGCTGATTAAACTTTACACAAAAGAAAAAGGATAAGGTATTTCAAACTATTTAATACTTAATTCCTTTTTGTTTTTAATCCCTCAAAAGCCGTTACACTACAACTTGCTATTTATTGTATTATTTTGCAGCTGTAAGTAGCTCCTCTATTTCCTCTGTGGTCTGTATTGACTCTGTTTTCATCAGCACACTCAAAAATCAAGCTTTTTGTGTGAATACTGACATTTTTCAGTAGATTTGTCTCTTTCCTAGTCTGAATGTACATACATACTCAGAACCTGCTGAGAATTAGTGTGTTGGTATGAATTATATATGAATGAATATATCTCCATATCGCCTTCTGCACATTAAAAAACTGTGGGACCTTCAGTGAGTTTGTTGGCTTCTTTCTGTACTGAATTCTCTGGTGAGTGACACTAAATCAGGGATTTCTGTTAACCATTGGGACTCAGAGGGAGGCAGGAACACAGTGTGTACCTCTTTACTCACCTCTACAAAGTAGTCTCCCACTATCTTGGCAGTCATGAGGACGAGCATGATGGGAAGGCCGTATGTGACATTTCCTGTAGCCTCCACCATGATGACAGTCAAACTGAGAGTCATTCTCACAATGCCCCCTGCGGACAACAGTGCCTTTTATTGGTAGTATAACTTCTTAATTTAACAGAACAGATACTGTACACAAATATGGATAATCTAAAAAAAAAAAAGCGATTAAGTCTGTTAGAATTGAAAAGACAATTTCTTATTATTGATATCTCTCAACAGGTTGTGCACGAGTCACTGTGCTCATTACAATATGGTCCATTTCTTGTTTCTTGTTAAGCACTAAAACTAAAAAACACGTGAGGATTAACGTTACTCACCTAACTGAGCTGCAGCTCCAATCAGGGCATATTTACCAGGGTTGGCCCAGGTCTAACAAAACACACAGAGCACAGTCAAACTAATCTGTAATATTAGTTCAATTCTAAAGGACGTCGTCTACTCAATAATTCAATTTTTAAAAAGCGGTTACAGTCATCATGTTCAGCTGTGTTGAGGGCTGGGAAAAGTTGCCCTTAAAACTGTGTGTGTATTGGTTATGTTGAGGTTACTGCTGTGCCATGTTGGTTTGCTAAAGCTGGGTTTTGTAAACGCGACATTCAGCTGTGACGATAAGTGTGGATGTAAGCTGAATCAGTGAGCTGAAGTAAGTGAATGGTCAGAACAAAAGAGCATGCAGAGTTTATCACAATATGTAAAACACTTCACACTCTCACACAAAGTGAACCTTGGAGCCGAGTAGAAGAGACGTTAATAGAGGATAAGTTTAGTGAACCTACCACCATCAAGTTTATCAAGGTCAGTCAGGCCAGAGTGCTGCATGTATTTTTATATATGTAGTATCTAGACGTTAATAAATCACTATCTCACTCACGTTGAGAAGGTGGTAAAATCATCTGTATTGAAGGGAAATCAGCAGAATTGTTTTCACAATGTGTAACAGCAAGAGGCAACCTTCTTTCAGAAGAAGGAGTTATTGTCCTTTAGATAGTGGAGGACGGTTGGGTGAAAAAACTACCATTTTCAACATGTTTCACTTCTTCAGGAAACCCGAAAAGAAAAGAAATTCAAACAAAGCAACATCAGTCTCGTGGACCAATGTAATTAGGAGTTATGAAAAATGTGGTCTTAAGTTTTAAACACAGCCTTTTTTAGGTAATTAAAGCCAAGTCAGATTCAAACACATAATGGTTTGTTTTCAACACAGGAACTGAAAGGTGTGGTCTTGTCCACATCCTACAGTGTGAAGCAGAATGCATGCACGCTAACCGTGTCATTGCCGGTGATGGACGCCAGCAGTATTCCACACAATCTTCCCCAGGCGGCTCCTATTAGCAGAGATGGGATGAAGACTCCAGCAGACACCGCCAGGCCATAGGTCCAACACGCCAGGAAGAAATAAGTGAGAGTGAACACACCGAGGGTCAAGGGATTGTATGTTCCTTAAAGAAATAGAGGGATGAGAGGTAAAGTAAGAAAAGGATAAGTGAGCACAATAATGTTTTTTATTCTTTATTACCTCTTTTCATCCACTTAGGCCCATTTACATACTAAAGGAAGAAGAAATGTCTGGTGCACGTTTTTTCTTTAATTATCTTAGCAAGACTGACTCGAGAACAGCTTTTACCTGGCTGATTGTGGAAGAGACTACGGACACTCTTCTCAGGAGTGTTGAAGAAGGCCGTTGCCATGGAGTTATACTCCCCATCTGCGCAGAACAACTTAAGAGAGGCAAAGAGGGAAGAGAAAATGATAAGAGTGGCACATCAACAGAAAGAAGAAGAGCCACAAAGACCCTTCCTTCCTGTTTTTGTGTCCTTGCTGAAACTTTTACATGCTATCCACCAGCTAACTTATAACTCTAAAAGGAAGGACATTGAGACAGATAAGGATCACTGAAGAATTGCCGCATTCGTTGTTGTCAGTTGTCCAAAATGCATAAAATGTAAACACGATGACCTGAATTTGAATATTTTCTTTATCGTCATGCGTCACTCCCATCTCAAATCTGTCTAATTGTGATCTTTAAATACTAGCAAACCAAGATATGTTAATATTTAAATCTAACATTGTCTCCATTATCTGAGACTAAGCCATGCTAGGAGCTCTGTGAGGCTGCACAGTGGTGCATTTTAGCTAAATGTTACAATGACAATACTAACACGTTGATTTAAGCATATATAATGTTGACCATGTTCACTATTAATTTAGCATGTTAGCATGCCAACATCTGCTAATTAGCCCCAAACACAAAGTACAGCTCAGGCCAACTGAGTGTCATTAGTTAAAACTTTCACCTGATGGTGCTGCTAGATGAAAGGTCAAGAGATCACAAGTTATTGCAATTCATCATAAAGGGGACTTGAATGTCTGCATCAAGTTTCATGGTAAGCTATTGAGATATTTAGCTCAAAACCACAAACGCCAACCTCACTGATTGCAGGGGATCCCCAAGCCAGTAGAATTTATCCTCTGAGGACCATGAATGCGAAAATGTTGCACTCTTCTCACATACATTTTGTCATCATGACATTAATGCTGGTAGGGGCTCATTGAATGGAAACTGTAATGTCTGGTTAAAATAGGAAGTACCAAGATTCACTGTGAGAAGGCTGTGTCTTATCTGAATCTGCACTTCTGTCTGTCTAGTATGCTAAAACCAAAGTGTCCAATTTAAAACTGTAATGATGCATGACTGCATGTACTTCCCCAACTTTATTACATGTAATCACCTAAACCATGAAAAGTCAGCAACTGATGGTTTTCAGTCTGCAGCCAAAGGTAACATGTTGGAGGCGTGTGTGTGTGTACCTGCAGTGGGTACTCTTCATTGTGATCTGGCCCCAGAGGCTGACAGTCATTGGAGAAGTAGATCATGGTGAATGACACTGTTGCAGTCACTGCAGCAACCAACATGGCCTCCATCACTTGCAAACAAGGGCGATGAACATACCTATAACACACGCACAGGAATTTTCAAATCATACCCATAATGGCTCTAATCACTCTGAAACATAGACTTTCCCAAGTGATGAGGCAACTGTGGGTGTAATAAAATCAAATGAATGGAAAACAAAGATTCTCTACCATTTTATGCCTTCAGGCCATGTGGCTCTATAAATGTCAAGTGGAGTGCAATTATTGTTACAAAATGTGGCACAAATACAGACTTTATCCTTACACTGACTCACTGTGTCAGATGACAGAGGAGTTCCTTTAGAAGCAGGACGGCCTAGACAGGTACTGAATATAATATACTGAGCAAATATCACATATAATTTTGTTTAACGCCAGTTTGCTGACCAGAGTGACACAAACACTAAGAAATTTGTATAAAACCAGCTTATATACAGAAAATGTAACACCTGTTTCAGAGAAGACATGGACTGTTTTACTGTATTGTTAACTAGAATTATCACCCTGCCTCCGCCAGCCAGTGAAGTTGCAGTTTAAACCCATGTCTGTCCAGACTCATACAATATATGTAGTGAATACTTTAGATATTGAATGAAAAGGTTAAAAGTGTTTTTTTTGCTAAACTAAAGTTAACACTATACTGATGATGCATTGTTGAACAGATCAATAAGGGATTATTATAGATGCATCGTCTAAACAGGTAAACATGGACTTGATTACTATGTAAAGATGGATTCTACAGATTATAGCTACACAAAATGTGGTGCTTTTGTTTCCTCCTGGATTTTAGATGAGAAGCTTCTCTGTGTGTGAAACTCAGCTCACTCACTGGATCACGATTAGGTAGGCACACTCCAATATGCTGTTTGCAGTCACTATGATGCTCATAATTCTGAATGAGGCAGGACACAAAAGGCAGAATGGACAAGATAGAGGAAAGCCCGTCACTGTGCTTACACATTGTGTCGTCCCAGTCAACATAGTGACGTCTGGAATCATCCACTTCATTCTTAAATTATGGCTAAAAACAGATTATTTTGACCTTTGAGTCAAAAGTGTCACCTGTTCAGCATCTGACCAACTGTGAAATCCAGTCCCAATCTCCCCTTCTGGTCCTGAGTTATTGTGTTGAATAGTAGAACAGAAAAGGTTTTTCCAAGACATTGATTATGCAATTATTAATTATGATGTCACAGTAAAGTTGATCTTTGACCTTTTGGGTAAAAAGGATCTTTATCACTTCATTGTTATATATCCCATTAAACATCTGTGCCAGAAGTATCATAATAAGTGACATTTGAGTCAAAAGAGTCACCAATTCATTGTCCAACCAACTGTGAATATGGTCGTCAATTCTTGAGTTATGACCAAAGCTGTGTGTTGTGGATTCACAGTGACCTTAACATCTGACCAACAAATTCTAATCAGTTTATCCTTGATAACAAGTGGACCTTTTGGCCATATTTAAAGAAATTCCTTAGATATTGAATGGTAGGGACAGACAACCCGAAAACATAACGCCTCCAGCCACAGCTATTGTCGTGATAATATCGCTTTGAATTTCATTTCAAATTTTGAATTGTTTAAATAGCTTGCCTTGCCATTATCATGAAATATGTACATCTGCCATACAGTAATCAGATAAGGAAGCAGGAACCACTCATTTCTCAGCAGAAGTCTCCTCCCACAGTCAGTCAGTCTCCCAGTGATCATACCTGTTTGTACTGTAAAATTATTTTTAAACACGTCAGTCACAAGGTGCTGACATTCTGTGCCCATCTGAAAACTTCCCGTCTTGCACCCCACCCTGTCTTTGACAGGCAGCTGCAAAGCCTTCATGTTTCCATGTGTTGTTTTTCTCAGCACACACCACACGCATAAAGCAGTTCTCATGTCACCTGACCCTTTGTCGACACTATTTGTTTTGTTCTCATAAACATTTAATCCCTTTGTATAAATTACCTGATCCTGAAGATGGTCAGCCAGTAGTTGAGAACGTTGAACAGAGCTCCCAGCAATCCACCTGCACAGTGTAATCATGCAATCATCATGTAAAGATTTTCAAACTTGAAAACTGGCTGGTGTGGAAAAATCTAAATTCTCATTAACTTTAAAACTCTGCAATAACACAGTCAAACATACTGTTCTTGGAATTGTGTGAAAATGTCATATTATCAGTGGTCTCCAGACAGTTAAACTACAGTCCAGTGGCACCACATGCGTGTCATGAATGAGTGAACTTAACATATTTCCAGAGGAGACATAAAATAGTTTTTACCTATGGCTCCCATGGCGATGAACAAGGGAATCTCGTAGAGGTTATAGGCTACACTCTGAAAAAGGACAAAATGACGTCATGTAGTCCTTTACACTGGCTAACAAACAACATAAAGCTGGAAAAATACACTTTAAATGTTTCTCACGTCATTCTCAAAGCGTCCAAAGTTGATGAGACCTGGGCTGGAAAGGTCTCCTGGTTTGTTGTGATAGATACTGAGGAAGAAGTTCAGGGTGAAGGTAGAGATCATGGAAGCAAAGAACTGCAAACGAGAAAGAAACACATTTAGGACAACGACATTTGCCATTCTCATATATCATGACACAATTATTAATAACGAGTTTATGCCAGGGGTGCACGCAGGACTATGTGACTCACTATCCTCCATGTCAGCATCTGGTTCCAGAAAGAAGCTCCTTCCTCTAGAGAGAACAGAACGCCGCCTGTCGAGCACAGAGACCAAAATCAAAATAAAGTCAAGAACCACCGCAGTATTTTAACCAAATAATCCCTTTGATCCGTTTATGTGATGAGCCATCCATTCCCTGATGCCAAGTCAGCTGGTGCCACCACATGGCATCCTCAACATAGAGCACTGATTGATTGATTAGTGCGCAATGGAAGCTAAACATTTGCTGGGTTCACATTAGTTCAGCTGCAAACACTCTTAACATGACGGCAACGCGTAACAGATCGAGACACCATTTGTGAACCATTTCCACACTACAGGTGAACATTTCTGCAGGACAAGGCAGCCTTTCACAACAAGCAGCCATTAACAAGCTAGATCAGGTACGCTGGGTTGATGGCAGGTACCAGCAGTGTTTTTAAGACATTTTGAATACCATGTAGAGTGCTGTTTAACCTGCGCACAAAATAAACGGCCAAAATTATCCCGCTTTTGGTTTACAGATGTATATTGTACGTGGTACAATAAGCAGGTCGAGTTGAGCCGAGCCGTACCATGCAGTGGAAATGAGGCTTTTGTGTTTGTGTTTGGGCATGCAGCCATACTGTCTGAATGTTGCCATCATAGCAGCTAAACTGCCCACACAATGGCAGACTAATAAAAAAGACTTTGTTTATATTGGGTTCTGGTAAGGACACTGTGTTTTTTACCGACTGGTGCTCCAAAAGCAGCTGAAACTCCGGCAGCAGCTCCAGCAGACACAAAGTCTCGTTTTTCTGTGTCTCTCCGGAAGTATTCAAAGATCTACAAACACACACACACACTTATTACTACTAGTTATAAATTGTTACTCACAACCGCACTCTAACCATATGAAATTAAAATTCTCAAAATTATACAAAGCATCTTCAGTTAAATAAGAATAAATGATGTATCTGTAACTCCAATTAAAAAGGAAAAATATGAATGTAATCCAATGTGAAACCTTGCTGCTGTTGAGTAGTCTAGATAGAAACTCACTACACACACTGACCTTGAAGTCTCTTTTTAAAGAGGTGCTCCTGCCCTGGGAGACTCCTGCAGCTACAACAGCACCAGAGTGAATCATGGGCCCTTCCTAAATCATTGTGGGCAAACAAGAGGACAGGTATGAAAAGGAGTTATACACCAAGTCAGTCCATACGACAATTAATGGAAATTATTTAAATCAATTGTATAGAGTGTTCACTGAAATGTTTACCTTTCCGACAGCAAGACCACCAACCACTGAGCAGATGACACCGCATACTTTCACCAAGAGCGTCTGTGGGGGGACAAACACAACATGTTACGTATATTAAAGTCGTTCCTGTTCAAGTCGGTCTACTGGTATGTGGGTGTGTGCTTTAAATATCTGTACCTTCAGTCGTACCACCCTGGGAATTTTGACTCCATTTAGGTAACATTTTATCTGGGGAATACCACTTCCCGCTGCTATGGGCTGGATGAGAAAAAGGAGGGGCGCGCGGGGGTTCAAGACGGGTGGGATAAAGAATGTGAGAGAAGAGAGGAGAGTTATATTAAGGGAACACATGGAGGCCGACAATATTTATGATTACAGTGAGTGATATCTGTGATTGGAGAATAGTGTTGGTGCTTACATATTCATAATGAAACAATCTCTAACTGGTTATCACATGATCTGACATTCAACCGCAGACAGAAGAAGCTTTGTGGGAATAAAAATCCAGACTGAACCACTTCGGATCAGTCTGGTCGCAGGAGGAAACTTAATGTTATGTTAAAAACCTCAGCTGTCCCTCCTGACCACCTACTAAACTGTGGCTAACAAGAATGGAGAAGCACATTCATCTTTTCAAATTTTCACTATTATGCACTATTGGAGTAATACTATTGCCCAGTTAGTTTTCACTTCCACATGTGTATAATTCAAACATATAACAGAATGAACAAAACGCTATTGCGACATATTTCCTCTCTATCCCGTCTCTCACACTCGAGGAACACACAAAAGAGGAAGACTACCGACACACAGACAGGAATTGTGTTTCCAAACCAAAGGTCATGAGAATTATCAAAAGGTAACATTATTTCTCCTTCAGTCTTACCTCAAAACATGCAACCAGGATGGCTCCCACCATGACAAAGGCGGAGTTGAAGACGGCCCAGAGGATGAGAGAGATGGACAGGCCGCCCACCTCTGTAAACTTCTCTATGTCTGAAAGGGGCCAGAGGTCAAGGAAAGACCTTACAGCACATGGCTGAAATCAGACAAACATGGCCCAAACTGTTTGGTGAGCATGTATAATGTTTCTGTAGCTCTCATATGAACAACAAATTTAAGATGGATGGTGAAGAGATTAACACCATTTGGATTATGACTGTAAGGCTGAATAACCATTGCCCACTCTGGCACATATTAACAAGTGCTACCCTTTTTTTTTTTTTAAAACAACACATCTAGCAAATAACTGAATTTTGTAACTGCCTTTGGACAAAATAGTTTCTGGCAATTCCTGCAAAAAGCCATACAGGTTAAAGAAAACTTAAGAATGAACATAACTTAAGATGCTACATTACAGTTACATCCTGCAAACTATAAAAAATGCTAAACAGCCTGTGTATCCTGTACAACTCTTCAGGATACTCTCTTTGACCACTTGGTATTTTATCCCAGCCAGTTCCTCCACCACGATGTCTATGAAACAGGCAATGAGGCCGGTAAGAACGCCGATTAGACCACAGACCACCCAGCGGCTGATCTCCAGACAGCGGAAACCCTAACAACACAAGGTGAGAGACAGAAGGGAGAAGAGGACAGGAGATAGGGGAGAAAAGCAGGGAGAGATAACACATGATAATAGGAAAATAAGATGAATTTATACACAGTAATATAGTATAGTAGTGTAACATAAATTTGATTCTCATTCCACTTGCCATGTGACTCATCCTCCTCTCCTCCTCCAGAAACAGCTGGTTCTCAATGTTATCATAGTCCAGACTCTGGGATAACAAACACACAGCAAAATATACAATCAAGTCAGTCAAATCAAGATAAAGGTGATGATTTTAACTTCTGTTCTTCATGATAAAAAAAGATCCTGAAAATGTGCCAAAGATGTGTGCATACATATCCTTTTTAGGATCAATGTCAGCAACTTCAGAGCAAACAAAAAATATGTTAATACAAAAATGATTTTATCAATTGTTTCAAGCCTGCTTAAGAAGATTATTTCCCCCACTTTGTTGCCCGAACATTTTGTTTGGGTTTCATGACCTAATTTTCTATATTGGTGTTACAGTGTTTCTTTCAATTAGCAATACCAGTGGGGGGTTTAACTCCTACAAGGAGTCACCGAAGAAGGGCAGTTTCAAATTTGACACATACATATAAGGGCTATAATTAAAAGCAATACAGGATTTCTAGAATCTTCTAATAATCAATATGATGTTTGTTTTACCTCAAACTTAAGCGACAGCAGCTTCTCATTATGAGGGATCTCTTTAGGTCTCCCCCTAAGAGAGTCCTTGAGGGAAAAACACAGAAACAACAGAGGTCACCACACTGACCGCTAACCTCGGACCATTTCCATCATGTGAGGGAGCTGGGAACTAGATTACTGACATCTGCAATCCACAAGCATTTGAAACAACATGAGAAAGACTTTTTTTATTCTCAAAGGTCATTAGAAAGGAAAATGAAAAGGTTTTGCAGGCTGCGATGGACTGGCGACCTGTCCAGGGTGTACCCCCCCTTTTGCCCAATGTAAGCTGGGATTGGCTCCTTATAAGCGGTTGACGATGGATTTGCAGGTTTGACAGACGTTACATAACTTATATTCTGGAGCATTAATAAAGATGAAGTGACTGTGAAAGAAGATTTTTCCAACTAGCAGGCCATTTGGGGTGGAAGCAAACACTTGTACAAAAGAGTGCATTTTGACACACATAACAGCCGGCTATAGGAAATTTGAAAAGTCCCCCAGTTCACATTTACATGCGATGCTAAGTGGGCCTTTGTCACACAGCAGCAGCCTGCAGCAATTTAAGCTATTTACATGAGACAGCTAACGTTCACATAAGTAAGCTTCTGTTTACAACACACAACAATCAAGAGCATCACATGCATTGCATCACATTTCCATCAGCCAGAAAAAAATGAAGGTCAAGGGAAACAGAGGTGATGTCCTATTAATCTAAGTGACGGCAAATCAGCCTCATGCATCATAGTCCTGTACTGGTTAACACTGACTGTGGCTAAAGCTTTTGATTACTTTCTTGGGTCATTGAGTGCATCTCAAACGCTGAATTTAACTGACTTGTCATCATTTTTGGGGTCATTTATAAGAATTGTTATACATACTTACTCCTTTTTGCATTCACATTTACAGCAGGAAGGTTTTGATAAGGTCTTGACTAAACTGCCTGTTGCTCTGTACTTTTTCTGTTTTTTTTTTGTTTTTTTTTTAAACAGTGACCAGTGCGTGGAATTTATCAGTTCCTGAAATTACTGAATGGTGGATTGGTCATGGTCAGGCACATTATTAAACACATGGTCTGCATCAATTCATCATTTGCACTGCAACACGGTGGAAAATTCAAACATGTGACTTATATGCAGACGGGATGAATCAACTGTCACTGTGCTGATCTAACAGTGGGTCATTTCTGTGTCAGGTTTCCAACTATAGGCTTATGTTAAATCAAATAAAAATACCATCTGAACCCTCAACGTTATCACAACACAAACTCAGCATGAGGCTAAATCAATGTGTGAGTGTGTGTGTGTGTGTGTGTGTCTCGTTTTAAGACATAACTGATCACTTTTTAAGCATTCGATTGAAATTGAAGACAGGTGTGGTTTAATTATTGTATTGGAGGAACTACACTTCAAGCTAAATTAATGTCTAAAAGAAATGCCGCGGAAGGTCTAAATGGAGTGATCATCAACAGGAGTGACAGACACAGAGAGAAAGAGTGCGACGACACTTAGAGCTCGGACTTTACCTCATCTGATGTTATCTCCTCCTCCAAATCCACCGTGCTGAGTCTGCCTATCTGAAATATACTGCCTCCTCCAGACAGCTACAGACATCACAGACAGCAACAGAAATAAATATGGGCTATGTGTAGACATTTCCAGGCTGATGTTTTTACAAAGATGTTGGTATCTAACGGGGTCCGAGAAGTATAAGAAACTAACACACCGCACATATGATACAGTGTCAGACGCAACACTCTTCTGACCAGTAAGAACTACAAAGTCCTATTTAACCAGGTTAAATAGGACTACAAAGTCCTATTGCTGATATTTTATTAATGCTGTTATTTGACTCAAGAGAAAGTACATGTACCTGTTTAAAATTTACTTTATTTCATCTCCTACGTAAGTATATTGATAGAAGTGCAAATAGTTTCCTTCCACCTTTGGTCCTGATGGTGCAGGAAGTAACTGACTAGTTCTGGTGGCTGCATTAGAGGAAGTTGGAGTTTCCAGTGTTTCTATATTAGCTAGACATACAACTTTATTCAGTCTAATGTCTCATGACATTATCAGACTTTGATATTGACTTTTAACATTATTCTGCCCTTTAACATACTAAAATTTTAAAGGACTAAAAGAGTATCTTTTACAGGCACAGATTGTTGCCCTATGTATCCTGAAGTTAGATTATCATCATGACCCTTTCTTAGTTATGATGTTCACCTGATGTTAGTTATGACTAACATCAGGTGAAGTTGTTTATATTAATGAATGTTACCATCAGGCTGCTTTTATTTTTATTTTTTTAAATAAAAAAGTAACAAGCTAGTAAGGAAGTATTAGCGTCTCAAAACTCTCTGTAATCTGATAATTGTTCGACATAACTGAATATAATTACGTGCGTCGTGTAAGTTATTTCTTTAACACTAACTTAATTAGACTCGTGCTGCAGTTACATTGCGTCCCAAATAAAGCTCGTTCCATTTAATAACTACAAACACAAGTTACCATAACAACACACCCCAAAATGAACGCTGTGCAGGCAGCAATGCATTAAAATCTATCACAAGCGTTCATGACACATGCAGCATGTCACGCAACCTTATAATGCTTAATAAAACATGATACAGAATCTTCTTAATGCTGCAGGAGTCCTAGCTGTAACTTAGCCACCATGCTAGCTGTACCTGTCTGGAGTGTCTGGGCTGCTCGGAGCCGTTGAGCAGCGGTGTCCCCTCCCCGGCTGGCCCGGACTCATCGGCTCGGCTGGACCACGAGACTTTCTTCGTGATGTTGGCCATGGTGGGCTCCGGTAGCACACCGCCCTAACAGTCCCTGAATTATTTTATTAACTGCAGTTGTTGCTGGCTAACTACTGTTATTCTTTCTCAGCTCCCCATGACCATTTCTGTAACTCGTGACGTTTTTGTAAGGCTCGCGTGAAGGGCCAAAATACTCCGTCAGACTCGTTGGATGCTGGGATTTGTAGTTTTACTGTTTTGGGGCGAAAACTGAGTGCAAAGCCAGCAGGTTTGTGTTCTCCAGAGGAGGAGGATGTATTCAGAGTCTTTACTTAAGTCATGTAATACTGCAATATAAAAAATACTCAATTGCAAGTCCTAAATTCCCTCCAATTAAAAAACCTTTATTCTCTATCACATTTCTGTTAAGTGCTCACATAGGATATGACATAAACATGCACCCATTAAAAAAGAGTAACACAAAAATACATTTAAAAGAAACACAACCAAAGTGTCAGTCTATTTGGCCTTGTTAAAAATGGATATTGCAGTGAAAGTTTTTGTGGGTTCTCTTTTTGGCCAGAGGTGCTCTTAAGCAGTGGCCAGACAAGAGCAGCTGAAAGGAGTGGTGAAAGCAGTGTGAAGGGTCCTTATTGATGGAGTCTGCCTTTTGTTTTTACTGCATAACTGTAAAGATCTGAAAGTTGGATTTGAGTGGTGCCAGTGATTTTGGTTGCATGTGTGATAATTCTTGTACGTTTGTGTTGCTTTTCTCTGTGAGGAAGTTGTACTAGGATGCAATGTTGGATGTGAGAATTGATTTGATGAGTGACCAGTATAGCCTACTGCTAGTAAAGTGTCCTGTCTGACATTACATTTACATTTTATTCATTTAGCTGACACTTTTACCCAAAGTGACTTAGAATTGCTGTATATGTCAGAGGTTGCTCCATCACCACCCTAAAACATTAAAACATTTCAGCCAGCGGAATATGCATGGTGGGTCTTTTTATAGACGTCGTCTGCATGTTGTGTGAAGGACAAGTGGTGGTCAATATGAGTACCCAGATATTTAAAGCTCTCGACCTGTTCCACAACCTGCCCCTTCTGTCTGAGAGGTCATATTGAAAATGCTAAATAAGCATTATTAGCCAACATAAATGTATTAATGTATCAACATTGGGGAAGAAGTACTCAGACCTTGTACTTAAGTAGAAATATCTGCTTGCCATCACATTGACAGACATTCTGCCTACCTCGGGCCTTCATTAGTGAAAGAAAAGGTCTGAAGTAAGCAGAATGGCCTATTGGACAAAAACATTTGCACCCTGCTCCCAGTAAATATGACAGCAAGAAGGATTTTATTTTGTAAAGAGCTTTGGACCTATTAATCCAAGAAAAGAATGAAACAAAAGCAAGATGAGATTTACTATATTTATTCAGATAAAAGTATTATTCATTCCTACTGACAATCCAAAAGACAGAGATATCCATATCTGCAGTCATACTGTGGCTATCAATGAAAACAAACTTCAAAGATGTCCAAAAAATAATGTAAAAAATAAAGTGCAGCATCATTGAAAAACAAGGTATTTTTTGCTCCCTTTAACTTCAAATCTGCATCTTTATAATGTTTTTTTTTAATTGTCACAAGTAACATTAATAATGATAGGCTGTTTTATTATATAATATGGTGTGTGTCTAATGCTACACAGAGGAGTAGCAATTATACAAAAAAACAACAACATTAAAGCCAATACTTGAAGATTTTTACCTTGATGGCCACCCTACAAAATAATATTTTAATGAAAGTAACAGACATTAACATCACATTTACAAGCACACTTTTATCTTAATCAAACTCAAGTTTTTATTGCATAGCTGATCAGTCTGACCAGTCTGAGATTTGGTGAATCATAAACCCTGCTAGGGTGAGGGGGTGATGAGCAAGACATTGTTGTGATGATAAGTCTGCACAGTTCATTTAAAGCAGTGGTTCTCAAACTCGGGGACAGGCCCCCCACGAGGTATGTAGAGCCACTTCAGGGGGGTCGCAGATGTTGAGCAGACCTAGAGTTGCATGAAAATGATTCATGTGGTGACATAAATAAAAAAACTGCTCTGAGGCTATTTTGCTGACCAGAATCTTGCTTTTTTCAATTGCTTGTTTTGTTAATAATTGATAAAAGTGAAATCTACTTTTACTGTGGTGAGGAGGGATGAACTTTTTTCGGCTTCTGAAGAGGGGCGTGAGAAGAAAACACTTTTAAGAGGCAGACAAGCAAGAGACAATTAAGAATCCCTATAGAAATTATGTTTGGGAACATTCATTTGAATCCTCCTCTGTAACTTTGTCACACACAGTGCTCTAAACATTCACATGCCACCTGCTGCACCTCCCCATGTACCTCCTTTATGTCCTCCATGCTAAGCACCACACCTCTGGGCACACCTCTTCCTTCTGCCACCCCTTCCACCTCTGAAGAACTCAGCACCCGGTTCCACACCCTGAACCCTGCCAACTGCCCAGAAAAACCCTCTGCAGGGTCAAACCCTCCACCAACAGTGTCCTGCTCCTGACCCAGCACCACTGATCCACCTCCGGGAATCTCCCAGCCCTTCCTGAAGTTGGAGCCAGAGGAGGTGAGGTGCCGGTCACTGTAGTGCCAGAAACGTCCCTGGATGGAAGACCAGAGGACGCAGAGGTGGTGCCAGCGAGCATCCAGGAGCGATGACGCAGGGAGTCGACGATAGACAGGGTCTCCAATGACAAAGTCCAGGGAGGGGGAATAAGAAGAGGCATAGGAAGAAGGCGAGATCTGAGAGGAGGAGAAGGAGGTGTGGGAAGATGAGGGAGAAGCAGAGAAGGATGCCGATGAGGCAGAAGAGTTGTGTCCATACAGAACTAATTGGTTGTCATTGTCATCTGTGGCATACGAGAGCAGTGTGCCTACATGTGAGGCCTCCACACGGAGCCACAAACACACAGAAAGTTCAGGAAGGTCGGGGAGAGACAAGGAGAAGGTGACATAGTTCGCTGCTGAGGCCGAGGGGAAGAACAGCATGGAGTCCACATTACAGACTGAAGACAAAGGGAAAGAGGAGATTCAATGTAATCCTACCCTAGTGCTAACAAAAAAATATATCTCTGCCTTTGGCTAAAATATGAGTGACCATAAAATTAAGCTAGGCTAAACTGCAGAAACAATTGAGAATGGTGATCTTTTTAATTATGCCCATCAAATTCACCAAACCTCTGCAACACCAAGTAGAGGTATTAACTGTTACTTACTTATTGCATCCTTTTTGGGAACTGGTTGTGCAGGGATCTTTTGCCTCACAGGAAGCTGAAGGAGGTTGTGGATCACTGAATGCTCTACTTCTGTGTCTTTTTTTCCCCCATGTCCTCCATCCCACCCACTCACTCTAGGCTGAGAAGATTCAGACTTGGGCTGAGGGAGAACATCTGAAGCCTGGGGTTGTGGTGCCCCCACTCTGGTCCTGCTCTGTCTCTCTGTGGCGGGTTCAGGATGGGTTGGATCCTGGGACAGGGGCTGGGGTGAAGAGGGGTGACTGGGTTTGTGTAACTGAGAGTGTCTCTGATGATATAAGCGGTGCTGGGATGACTCTTGGACCTGGTGCTGGATCTGGGCATGAAGAGAAGGCACAGTTTGGTGTGACTGAAGGTGCTCCTGCTGGATAGGGTAAGGCCTTGTCTGAGCCCGAACCTGGATCTGTGACTGGGGACGGTAAGGGTCAGGCTGAGGCAAGTAATCTGTGGACTGGGGTTTAGGGTTTGAATACTGGACTTGTGTCTGTGGATGAGATTCTGGATGAGGTCTTATCTTCTGGGCCTTTGAATGTTTAGGCTTCTTTGGTGTCGCCTGGAATAGATAGGGCTGTGGGGGTTTGCTGCTCTGAGCTGTGGCTTGTGAATGCTCATCAGTCTGGGAATAGCTGATACCCTCTCGTCTAGGTTGGGTTTGTCCATCCAGAATCCTTCCAGGCCTCCCTCCTCTATGTGTCTGGCTTCTCCTGCGTGGTTCATAGTATTCCTGAGGTGTGATGTTGGAATTGAGGATCTCTCCCACCCTCCACCGCCCTCTGGTGTTCCCTCCTTCATTCCCCTGCAGGACCTCACCGAGTTGGCCCTCCAGCCGGTTCACTCGCAGCGCCTGTTTTTTTAGAGATTCTTGCAACCCTTTCAGTCCCACTAGCAGCTCATCACGCTGGACCTGAAGGGCAGCCAACCTTTCCTCTTGGCTATGGAGCTCCAGGGTGAGGTTGGAGAAGTCCTGACCTGGATCAGGCTTCTGTTTCTGGGCATGGCGGCGGTTCTCCCTTAGGCTCCTCTCCGTCAATGCCAGACGACCCTCCATTCGCTTACTCCTCTTCTCGAGCTTCTTCCCCCACTCTCTGGTATGATAATCAACATGAGTTTCTTTATTTGTTGACAACCATCATGTTGTACAATCAGATCTGGTCCAAATTCCAACATTTTATCATTTTTTCTCACTTGAAGGGCTAAATGAGTGAAGTTTGTAAATTGTAATGACTTATAATCTCTATAATAAGTATTTATGGAATCAACACATATTTACTTATCTGGAAAAATGTGATGTCATTCATATTTGAACATAAATATTTACATATATCTTTGAAATACATTGCAATATAACTGATTTGTCTATATTTTAGTACACATGACAATTATATGAAAGATAAATGATGATATATTCTATATTATATGACGAGCATGTATGGTCATGTATGAAATCTATTGTAAATGTAATGTTTTCTATTTCACAATACATTGCAAATGCAGTTTTAAATGTGTCAGGAAGTTGGATTACATCAAATGTGGAAAATATAGAATATTTGTGACACATATGAGCAAATGTATCCAAAGAGTGATGAAATGGAAAGCTGTTCTGTTAATCATGTTCTCCCAACCTCCCACAAAGAACAGATGCTTAAAGGAAAAGCCTCCCACTCAACACATTTGCAACTGGGCTCTAACCTGAGACCTTCGATCTCCTGTGTTGTGCTCTGCTTCAGGTTGTCGAGGTCCTGTGACATGTGGTGCAAGTGGTCACTCAGGACCTGTACACGGCTCTCCAGCCATCTGGAGGCGTTTCTGTTCTGGTTCAGGGCCAGCATGTTCAAACGGGCCTGGGTCTGCGCCTGGAACTGCTGGAACTAAACAGAGAAGAAGCATGTTTTCACAAGCCTTTCTGCAGCTGTTTGGTAACTGATTTGAAGGTCAGGACAATCACTCAAAATCTCCAGAAGAAGAAACAACACATCTGTGATAACTTTTCCTCTTGAACAATCATCATTTTCGCAAAGGTTTTTCCAACATTTCAGCAACCAGCAGTGTTTTACAAAATAACATATCTGCCCAACAATGGTAACGGGTGAAGAAACAGTAGAGTTGAAGAAAAACTGTTATGCCTTTGGTGCTAATCATTGTCACATACTTTAAATTAGCCTTAACTATGAGGCTAATCAGGCTTATAGCTATCAGCTAGCCTGAAGTAGTTAGTTACTGTTTTTTACCCCTTTTAGTTCTTGCTAATTTTACATCCATAATTTTTTTAAACAAAAAGAAACGTGGGATTCTGTTCTTTGGGTTTGTAGGTGTTCTTGGTAGTTTTATAAATTAATGAGTGAATCAGGTCCCATACCTCATGCTAGAGGTCATGAAAAAGGTCCCTATCAGACAATACAAACTTTGTATCCATAGCCCCCCAAATTAATGACATTTGTGATAGTAGTGAAAGTGGAATGCACTTCATTTTCCACCTATGTTATAGTCAAAATGCATACAACATTGAAAAGAAATAAAGTAGACCCAGCAGCTACAGGGAGCCACATTTTCACACAGGAGAGTCAAACACAGTCATGATACTGGAGCTCATTAAGGTTGATGTAGGACTAACTATTTCGACACAATTGCAACTCCTTTAATAACTTGCCAATATGTTAACACCACAACAATAACGCACACACAATCTAATTCAAACTGACCTGTTCATTGAGTCGTCGTATTTTCTGGGACACAGAGTCAACTCCCTTTACCTTAACGGGCTGAATTTGCAGCAGAAGCATTTGGACCAGGATAAGGGGCCAGTGGCCTGACCTGCAGCTGCCCATGGTGCAGTGGAGCTGGGACAGATGCAACTGGTGGCCTGGGTCCCTGTCTGAAAGTCTGGAGGTGAAGGAGCAAATAGAAGAGAGACAGACATAGCTGAGGAGGGCTGGTCTTGACACACACAATACGCAAAAGCACACCCACAAGCTAATACAAGATTTCCATTTTCCACAAAATCATTGGGGACCACAGAGGAAATGCAGATGGATTTAACAGGTACTCAGCTTCTCTCTGTTTCTCTCTCACTCTCCCACACACACAAACACATACCAACTGACATCCAGTGTTTATTAAAACGTAGAATAATGGAAGCACATCACTACGCCCAAGATTTTCCTCGCTAAAGCTTTCCTTACTTTTCTGTAGGAACAATTATTACTTTGAGATATCAGTCAGAAGAAGTAGAAAAGGTAAACTTTTTATGTTAAAAAATATGATTGTAACTTAACTCATGTCCTACTAAATAACACAAATTTCCAATAATTACATGAGTATGTTTTTATTTGTGTGTGTATGGTAGGGTACTATGTCAGTGCGTGGTAACAATGCAGCAGTAAATCTCATGATCAGCTTGTACTTTCCTCTTCCCCCTGACTCAACTGGCAGGGGGTCTGGCTCTGTTCTTCTTCTGCTTTCTCTTTCACTGGCCCAATACAGGAATCATGCAGTTGACCCCCCCCCTTCCGCATTCTGCTAATGAACATGGTGCAACACAATGGCTTCATTTACACTGGGCTTTAAAAAGTCACTATTGAATACAACAATCTAACAAATACCTGTTTTTTGAGTCAGTGTAGTTGAATTTAAATCTGTCAATAACTAATATTTTAAGTCAGTATTTAGTGACAGCTTTCATTCCCCAAATGTATGATCATTCATTCATATTTTAAGGTAGAAAGGCTGCACATAAGACTAAAATGTTTCACTCATAGTCAAACTGAGCAGATCTAAAAGCCATCTTTTGATAAATGAGAAATTAAAATTGTAATCACAAGTACTGAGTGCAGCTTATTAAAAATGTTCAGCCATTCACAAAACAAATTCCAATTTCATATCACGTGTGTTCATGTGTGAAAGTTCAGTGTAAACACAGTTTTTAGTTTCTTTTTCTGTTGGTTTCATTCTGCCTGTCTGGAAAACCCTGAAACACACGCTGTCCACAGAAGGATCAAGTTTATCACTCAAACAGGGTAGGTGACTGTTTTCAACAGCTTGCTTTATTTTTTCATCCTAGCCTGTAGAGAAGGATCACCCTCTGTTGGAAGCTGCATTGGAACAGGACAGACTGGCAGTGTTTTCATTTCATTTCCTCCCTTCGTGAGACATTATAGAGTCACAAACTGATTATACAAATTGGACAACTTTTAGAAAGGCAGACATGGATGAAGAGGCTCCACTGCTGAACAGAAGACGAACATCATCTGCATCCAAGGTTGGAAACATTTCATTTATTTTAATAGATCTTAAAATCTCATCTGTATCCCATAGATTGAATTGATTGATTTGACATGAACAAAAAAGACACAGTCTCCATCGCTTGTTTAGGTATTGGAGACTTTTAAACTAACTTGTTAGTCTGATCTGGGTCTAGTTTCACAGTGATATTGGCCTGTAGTGTTGTAGGCCAGTATTAATTTTGCTCTGAGATCAGTCTAACGACAGTTACTCAGATTCACAAAAAGAAAAGCTTATTTCATGCCTAAAGTTGGCCTCTGTACTCTAAGGATAACTAACGAAAAGAGAGCCATGTTTCCATGGTAATAAACAACAGTGGCACCAAAAGACAAAAAAGAGCAAAACATGTCTAGGCTGAACTGCAGTTAATTAAGTGCTGTCTGTCACACCAAGAAGAGATATAGAAGGCATTGTGGCTGAAACTGAAGCTTTCAGTGGAGTAAAGCAGAACCAAAGTAACCTGCCTAGAGTCAATTTAAATGCCAGCAAATGTTATAGCTCTCTATTTTTCTTCCTGGTAAAATGTTGGTATTACTCACTGTTGTGAAGCTTTTCACTGAGCACCTGTCTTCATGCAGGAAATATTGTGATGAGTCCATTCTTGGGTTTCCTGTGGGTTAACTTTGAGTCAGACTGGGCGTGAAAACACATCAGATTCATGTACTAGAGGGCCTGACTGGAAAATCAATCAGGCACCCAGTGTATACTGTGGAGTGAATGTCGTGATGAGACCCCAAACTTGCATTCAAGCGTGCATAGATTATATCTGAGTCATATTTGTTTTCCTTTTCAGTATCTACGTATGCAGTTTATGCTGTGAGTTTTAAATTGTCCACATCCTTTCACTCCAGATCAATAACGCCAAACTGTACTTGGCCGTCTTCTCTGCCGTCTTGGGGAACTTTAATTTCGGTTACTCCCTGGTCTACTCTTCCCCGGTCCTGCCAAAGCTGAAGGACCCCAATGTCGACCCTCGGCTCAGGATGGACACGGAGCAGGCTGCCTGGTTCGGCTCAATCTACTCACTGGGTGCAGCAGCAGGAGGGCTGGGAGCCATGCTGCTCAACGACATGATTGGACGGAAGCTGACCATCATGACCTCAGCAGTGCCGTCGACTATTGGGTGGGTCTCAGTGACAACATACAGCCATGAAACTGTGGGAGAGTAAATCAAGTACATTCACTCAAGTACAATTTTGAGGTACTTGTACTTCTATGTTATGTTACTTTGTACTTGTACTCCACCAAATTTCAGAGTGAAATATGGTACATTTTACTCCAATACAACGCGTAACTAAAAAAGGTGTTTTAATTACTTTTGCTGACGAGACCTCTTGTCAGGAGAAGGTATTCTGAGAATCAAATGCCATCAAACTCTATGAAGGCAACAACAGAACAATAACAGAGTAGGATATCTTGCCATAACAGGTACAGTACAACAAAACCACCAGCAGGGTGAGGGAGATGTCAATGAAGTGCGAGACTGAGTGTACACGCCCACACAGTCAGTGAGATGAGGCATCATTAGGCAACATAAGAGAAAACAAGTGTGGATGGACTATAGGTGAACTTTAATTAACATACAAAATAAATGATCACTTTTGACAACATTATGCATTATTGGTGATTAAACTGCTGTAATAAGTAGTTAGAATTTGCTCAATCGGCAACATTATCACACTGTTTTTACTATACTATGATAATACATCTGTAGAAACAAATCAATAAAATATGAAATGTAACACTGACAGCATTCTGCATAATTAGCATTTTTACTTTTGATACATGCGGTACATTTTTCTGATAATACTTATTTAGCTTTATTACACTGTAGTATTGCTACTTTGACTTTGAAGTAAAGATTCTGAATACTTTGTACACCACTGTCTGATGCAGTAGGTATGTGATAAGAGATGATGCACTAAACTGGGCAACACACCCAGGAGATTACTGTATTAATCTTGTAGCTCAGGGTCAATTGGTATTTTAGATCATATGCAATTCCTTATGATATATTACATTCCACGAATAAAATCTGTATCATTCTCCCATTGTATGTTTGTATGGCCTTTATGATGTGAGAACACCCAGAGAAACAACTTTTTCAGAAGGAAAGAACATTAACTAATGGTACCATATTTCATAACTTTACTGTACACTGTCTGCTCTGAATAAACTGCAGTGCAGAGATGCTGTTTTGTAGGTCATGATGCCTGTGTAAGGGTATGCATGTAGTCTTTGTTTACATGTATGTGTGTCTTAGATACATGCTGATGGGAGGGGCTGTGGACTTGTGGATGCTCCATGTGGGCCGTTTCCTCACAGGCATAGCCGGGGGTATGACAGCAGCATCCATCCCTGTAAGTTACCATGCTTACAGAAAGTTTTTCTAACCTATCTATGCAAGTTTTCCCCTTCTTGTCCCAATTGACAGTAACAAAATCCTTGTTCAGGAATTTTACCCCTTTTTCATCTCAGAGTTTGCAGTTACATGTCCCTCGTGGCTTTTTTCTGTAATTCATCCTATATGTGTTCATGTTTCTGTATGTGTGCCTTTACCTGTATGTAACAGGTTTACATCTCAGAGATTTCCCACAAAGGAGTAAGAGGAGCTCTGGGCTCCTGCCCTCAGATCACTGCTGTGTTTGGGTCCCTGGCACTCTATTCCCTGGGTAGGAACAACACTGCTGCATAAATACTAATTTCGATGAATGTATTTTTATACATGTAGCTGAAACTCTCATACAGAGCAACTTCCAATTCCAAAAAATTCAGTGTCTTGCTCAGAGACACCTGACACAAATCTCTGTTGTGATACAGCTTTTTTCACTCTCTTTAACTATGATAATCTCACTATTGATGCACAGGTCTGGTGGTACCGTGGCGTTGGCTGGCAGTGGCGGGGGAGCTGCCAGCATTGCTGATGGTTGTACTGCTGGCGTTCATGCCCAGCTCCCCTAGGAGGCTCCTCTCTCTAGGGAGAGAGCAGCAAGCTGAGAAGGCCCTTCGCTGGCTGAGGGGGAAACACTACGACACAGGCATCGAGATCAGTGCCATACAGGTAAGAAGAACATAATGGTGTTTTAATAACTTAAGGGGAGCAGTTACACATACCACTGGGGTTAATGAGGTCAGCTTCAGACGCTGATGTAAGTTTAAACAATGCGACAGATGACTGTTTAAGGTCACACTCACACTTTGGCTTCAGTGTAACACTAGAAGCATTCACTAGTACTCACACATATGTTTATCTGTGTGTCTCCCAATGCAGCACAGCATCAACACACAGGGTAGAGTCACATGGTCGCAGCTGGCAACACCCATCTACTACCGGCCAATCCTCATCTCAGTGGTAATGCGTTTCCTGCAGCAGATGACTGGCATCACACCCATCCTGGTCTACCTAGAGCCCATCTTTTCCCAAAGCAAAGTCTCCCTGGAGCCCAAGTAGGGCATTTATTCCTTTTGACTATTATTTATGCATTAATGAACACTTATGATTTATTTAAGTCAAAAAATAGTGTAAATCAAGAACCATTCATTATTAATTATTAATAACTTGTAATCAGAAACTCCAAACACTGACTTCTCCGTGTTCTGTGTCTGTCAGGTATGATGCGGCCCTTGTGGGTTTGGTCCGCCTCTTTTCTGTTGCCACGGCAGCCACTTTAATGGACAAGGTGGGACGCAAAGCCCTGCTGTATGCGTCGAGCATGCTGATGTTCCTGTCTACTCTGACTCTGACCATGATCTCACACACCACAGCTTGCCCTCCAAGCCCCGGCCCTCTGAATTTCACTGCAGGTCTGAACTACAGCTCCACTAACGAAATTGGAAACAGTGCAGCAGGCCTCATTCCTCTCATCAGCACCATGGTGTTTATATTTGGTGAGTGTTGCAAGCAAGAAAAGTGATGAAAATCTATACTTTACCTAATCACACCTTTGTTTTTAGCCATGTTAGCAGCATAACTCTGTATAGAGCAATGTTGGGCAGACATTCCACCGATTTGGACCAAGCTGAACATCTCAACAACTATTGGGTGGATTGCCATGAAATTTGCATCAGATATTTAAGGCCCAAAGAGAACGAGTTTTCTATGTCACACAGATGGCTGTCTTTTCACTTGGCTAGATCACCATGGAAAATCATGCAGTAACCCTGCTTCAGAGGAGGTCATGTTCAGAGTTTTGGATTTAAATTGGCTGTTTCACTTTGATTTGGCCAAAAGTGATTTCCACATAGGCCTCGTCGTTCATTCCTCTCTTGCCTTATTTTCAGCAACAGTGTTGCTTTGTGTTGAAATATTATTGTATATTCTATGCTATCCATAATAACAACGTGTTCCACTTGACTGAAGTTGGGGGCAGAAGAAGAGTCAAACGTGTTAGTTGTGATACTAGTGCTGTATATTTATCTCACTCCTGAATGTGCGCAGTAGTGTTTCTACTGCTGGATGCATTTTTTTTGGTGAAGGCATCATATTCTTACCTTAATTCTAAACAATCTCACCCCTTTTGCCTAAACCCAACCAACCCAACAAAAGAAGGCAAAGAGTACTAGCCAATCAGGCTTTGACTTCTCCATCTTAGGGGAAAAAAGACTTATTCAGTCAGATGAGCATTGCTCGACGTTCTTTAGCCCACCTGGTGCATACTCCAAGAAAAGTTTTGAGATTTCAGATTTACATCCAGGGTATGTGGCCCACTGAATGTGTGCAGTCCTGTTTCTCCTTCTGGCCCCAGCTGTGAATTGAGAAGGATCCACCAACTTCACCACACAACAAGCCCCCTGCGATAACTTCCTGGATTAATGATATTAATTTAACCCAAACTATGATGTTTTCTAACCAAGTAGTTTTAGCACCTAAACCTAACAAAGCTGGGACCGTTTAGAGGGCGTGTCATGTAGTAGGCGTGCCCTGTTGTGAACCCAAAGATAGACCTACTTACAAGTTCCCTCTGGGGCATAGACTTTACATTGTGATGACATCATGGGTTTTAAATCGCTTCTTTCAGCGTGAGGAAAGTTTTAGAAACATCAAACCACCATGGATCAAAATATCATAATAGGAAGAGTCATAATTTACCTTGTTTGCAGTTTGAGGAAAGCGAGTGGCTACTGCGGACAAATAGGAATCGAGACTTTGCCACAGCTCCATATCCAAGTATTATTAGCCACCCATGTGTGATACCCATTCTCTCTGATTGGGGTATTAGATTTTGTCAAGCCAGCTAATGCAAAGAAAGCCTGGCTATGTCGAACAAGTTTCGCAGTACCACACTGGTACACTCAAACTAGTACTTGTAAACCAACATTATTTACGTACATTGGACAAAGACAAAGATAACCTGTAAGGGGTGTGTCTGTGATATTTAACACAGCAGTTTGCTGTAAATTACCTTTTGTCTTATTTCAACAAGTTTAGACCTGTTATGTCCTTGTGTCTTTTTGTTATTGCCTACTTGCATTATTATCTGCTGTCTATTACACATAAACAGCCTACATTTCGTACTCTTTAAGCTGTGTGTTTTGGGTTGTTTAGTTAAATTGATCATAACTCAATTATTTTTCACTTCACTTATTTGACACTACTTGGATATGGCTCTCACCTGTCCAAAATCAGAACTAAAGGAGAGAACAAACATTTTAGTGTTTTTTTCATATGACATTGTTATTGTGAGGCAATTAATCAAAAGTACCGGAGTCTGATATACCTCCCAAAACATAGCCGTGCCCAAACAAGGTGCTATACATGACCGTTGGTGCTTTTATTGTACTGAGACATAATCTGCTTTATTATGAGCTGTTTGCTTTGTCATGACATTGTTGCTTGTGTCCTAGGATACGCCATGGGATGGGGCCCAATCACGTGGTTGCTGATGTCAGAGGTGTTGCCGCTGGTTGCCAGGGGCGTGGCTTCAGGTCTGTGTGTGACTGTCAGCTGGGTGACGGCCTTTTTGCTTACACACGCCTTCACACATCTGGTGGACAGTTACGGCCTGTATGTGCCCTACCTATGTTTCACGGTGGTGTGTGTTTTCTGTCTGCTGTTCAATGCTGTGTGCATCCCAGAGACTCGCGGCCGCTCGCTGGAGGAAATAGAAAACTATTTCAGGACAGGACGTACGTTCACCATCGTCCGAGTCATTCCACTACTCAGTCAAGCTGAAGCCTAAAGAACAATTACCATTAGTACAAGAAGCAGGTCTTTATTAAAACATCTAAGTAAAAATCATGCTGCAATAATAACATTTACATGTGTGTGTATAAATGTAAATGTCTCTTTCACTCCAGCTTATTTAACACAGTGTATTGAGTCTACAGTTGGCCCAGTTACATTTGTTGCTTAACAAGTAGGCTAGCTGTTTTTATTTAGTATACTATGTTTCAAACTGTACAGTATTTCTACCATAGTTATACAAAATATGCCACAGCAAAGTACACTAAGTCTGGGTTTTGTTGTTGGAGCTGATTGGTGTTATGAAGGTCTAATTATTAATCAAAAAATCAACAGTTGAATTATTTCTTTTAACAGTGCTGTATTATGTCACATAGTTTGGCAAAAAACATCAGCTAAGATTAAAGTTATGGTTATTTACAAGGATTTTCTCTGAGATTAAAGTAGTGTATTTACAAGAAAAAAAATCACATTTACATGAAAAATAACTTGAATATTCTCTGAGAGTATAATTTTATCAATTTGCAAGAAAGAAACTCAGAAAACACTCATTTTCTGATGTGCTTGTGTTATTAATGGCTTTGTACTCTTGTTTAAAAGCAGGATAAACCTGCATTATGAGATGCTTCCTTCTGTTCAAAGACTTAAAAGCCTAAAAAATTAGGGCATCTGTCGACATCTGTAAATAACTAAGATGTGACACATGTTTTCAAGTGGCTTTGTTACAGTCCCTCATCTCTACCTAACTGTCTGAAAGCTCCACCTCTTCTCTTACAGTTTTTTTCGATTGCTAGACGACAGTGAGCACAATTGGAGCTACATGTGCAAAACTCTAACTACAGTCTGCACAGCAGCAGTTCATGTGGACCAAACTCTAGTTCGTTTTTCATTGCTTGAACACAGTTTTCAAAACTTTACACACTTATCTCATGACTTTAACCACAACCTGCACAACACTGTGGATTTACAGCACTTTGATCAAATGCTAACACACTGCTGTCAAAACTGTGAACCACACATTCAAAACAGAATTGATTTCAGCCTTGTGCCTTTCAAACACTGCTGAGTGCAATTTCAGCTGAAAGGCTAAGCAGGTGTCTTGTTTTAGACTTGTTAGTGAACAAATATATATATATATATATAAATAGGTAGAGCTCAGAAAGACTAATTTTGGAAATGGAACAAGGAAGACGGGTTCGTGGAGGGAGAAGGGTGGCAGGAGAGGGCGGGTTAGGTGGAGGGAGACAAAGAAGACAAAGAGCTGTTATTTCAGATGAAATAAGGGCTACACTTATAGACCATGTCGTGAACCATGGTCTCTCATTGAGAGAGGCAGGGTTGAGGGTGCAACCCAATCTTA